>JAAAKE020074213.1:0-24932 GCA_010014785.2 Anisolabis maritima | reverse complement strand
AATTGGATACCAATTGATATAAATAAATATGTCTGGATCATTTGTATCGTAAATATATATAATATGTATCGTTTAATGTCTATATGGCCTCTAGTGCCTAAAGGACAAAAAATCATGGGAGGAGGGATAATGAATGTTATACAAGGGTGGTCTGAAAAGTTTCCAACCTAACAAAGATACAAGACATTTTTTCTTCAAATTTATTTTTATTTTTATACATAGTCTCCTTGTAAGTCTACACACTTCTCTCAGTGTGCTCTCATCTCTTTAGCCCGTCCAAATACTACTCGGCATCTTTCTCTGCAAAATAATTGTTTACGAAGGTGATGGGTCGGAAACTTTTCAGACCACCCTCGTGTATATATATATATATACGAATAATTTAAGACTGGAAACTCTCCTGTTATAGGGCTTGCTTCACTTTCAAAATAAATGGCAGGCGTATAGGATTTTTAGGGAAATTGTTTATTTAAAAACAACTTGCTTTTTTAGAAGACCTATCTTTACTGATTTTGTTCATTGTGAATGTGGCAGGCGATTGCCATGGTCACGAGGCGGCCAGGAAGATGCGCAATATCGACGGGCGGCTTCCAGTCCAGATAGCCAGTATGGATTCTCATCAAGTCGTGAGCAGGAACTGGCAGCGCAGCCGGCGCCGGCCACGCAGCAGGCTTATGTTCTGCCTCCGCCTCAGGCTGCCTTCGTAGGCACTGACCCTACAGGCCAGCAGTACTACTTATGGGGTCCACCACCGCCCTACACGACACCACCGCAACATTCGCCCGCACATCTCGTACCGTTACATCACCATCATTGCGCGTTGCGTCCACGCCGTGCAGACGACAACAAACCGGTAGATGATTACGTGAATGCAGCAGAAGCAGAACGGGTGGCTAGCATTGAACCGGCACCCCCTGTAACAGTACCTGCTCCGAAAAAGCTCAAGAAACGAGGTGGCGTCGATGTCGGTCCGTCAAGTGCACGAACCGCTGAACAACCCGCACCTCCAAGAGCCAACGAAGCACCCGAAAGCGAGGTCTATTTCGCCGACGTGTCCTCATGCTGTAATGAAGGCCAAGACTTGTATGATGAGGCTGAACTGACGAGTAAGTGTTTTAGCTATCAACGAGGCCCTTCTGGTGCCGACCAGCTAGCTAAAGAGCAATCGGCGCACAGTCTGGCATTGTCCTCACCCGGTACCGAACTCACCGATCTGAGTGCGATGGCCACCCCAGTTGCCGATGCGTTACCCTTTCATCGTGCTCTTGCACCCGATGCCCAGTACGAGACCATCCCGCAACCGCGTTTTGCAACAGCGCCACATACTCATGCACACGCGCACTCCCTTTATACCGAAGGTGAAGAGAGCGAATCCCCACAGCTCCAATCCACCTGCTACTCGGACGCGACGATGGATTCCGGGTGTCATAGTGGTTCCGAACTAGCACCACGTCGACGACCTGGTAGTTTACGTGTCGGTGTCGTCCTCGCCAAGGAAGCCGCTGATGAGGTCGCCGCTATTCGTTCCGTTAACGTTTGACCCTCCTCCACGACCCCTATAGACAATGTATATAGAGAGAGACACACATGCCACTAGAGTTGTGATATTTGTATGGATAAAACATTCATGTGATAAATGTAAGAAACAAATCTCTAAACAATCATTTGCAATATCTCACCTTGATCCTTATTTATTTCAAATTCCATTTCTTATCATATTAAATTTATAGAAAAAGAAATATATTTGTTTCAATAAAAATACATAGGAATAAATTAGATGTTCTCATATTATTCAGGTTAGATCAATCTCACAATCAAGTGATAATTGAGTTTTGGTAAGAATTTTTTTTTTTGTTTTAAGCCCTTTCGGCATCTTAGACTTAAAACCAGTGTTTCTCAACTTTTTTCATTAATCCCCCCTTTTGTTTAAATATCTTTAGAGATGCTTTCATCCTCCCCCCTCACTAAAGTTGAAGGCGAAGAAATAAAAGAAAGCCACTCTTTTTATTGTACTTCCTTTATTCTGATGTTTCGATCCCTTTGTGCTAACGTCAATTTATTTAGATAAGATCAGATCAAGATTGATAAGATAGGCCGGAGGAACAGCCACCTAGGCCAGTCTCAATAAGCAGGGCCAAAAATTGCTAAACCTCGGATAGGTGGCCTCTAAAAATCAAGGACGCTGAATGTCTGTCGGAAGTTTATCTAAAGTCAAAATGACATCAGCAGTTGAAATTGACTGAAAATTGAACTAAATAAACAAAAAAACATTTGAAGAGAAAGAGAAGGAAAAGGGTAAATAAAGAATGCAAAATGAGAGAAAATATAAAGGTTTTTTGGGATAGAATACGTAGATTATGAAACTGATAATATCAGAAATTATGACGTCAATGGGGGAAAGAAAGGTGTAGTAGTTTAGTAGTTTTAGATATAAATATAGGATTATTTAGCCCTGTCCCTTGGTGCAGAGGAGAGGTTTCGCCTCACGTACCAAACAAAGGTCAGTGGTTCGCTTCTCATCCTGATCTACAAAAATATATTTATATTATGTTTATAAGTGAGATATAGCTGGGCAGATCAATTTGTGTAAGGGTTTGGAGAATCGTTTCATTGTGTACATGTCCCTCACCTCTCAAAGAATCATTTGAACCTAACGGACGCAGGTCCACTAAAATTATCACATTAGGGCACTGAGGATGGCCGACGTAATGTTGGCCAAATATTTGCTAAATAAAGTCGTGTATAGTAACCTGAGAAAAGCAGCTGGTTTTCTTTTTCTCCGAACCCTTTATATATTATATTGGCTACCAATTAATATAACTAAAAAAGGATGGAGACTAAATGATCTCAGCTGATGAAAAAGACTAAAAAAAAAATGGTTAACGCATATCTAAATATATATTGCAATGTTAGTAAAATAATTGTACTGGACAACTGAAAAAAAGTGACAATTTGTTAGCTCTGAGGAAATATCGGCAACGATAAATTTATTATCACTGATTCCTGGCCTAAACTCTTAATTAAATACAACAGTCATCATAAAAAAAACATCATTTGACGACTTCTTTTATTTTCTTCTCCTTTAACATCACCTATAGCATTATCTATCAATTTACATCTATTTACAGTTGAAATATCAAAACATTTTTTTTTCGTCTCGGTATTACTCCTATAATCTTATATGCTGACAATTTCCAGCTCAGGCTTTCCCTTGTTTTTTTTTTAAGTCTTTTCGGCATCTGAGGCCATATAAACTTTTAAACGATATATGTATACATTATTTTCGATACATGTAATCCAGGTATTTAGATCAATTGATTTAAATCAATCCGAACTCACATCACTTGAGGGATATCAATAGTGACAATGTCAGTATCAATAACCTCTTGATCACCGAGTGAGGGGCTTTCTCTTGTAATTTAGCATCCCAAATCTCCCACTGTTCTCTCTTTGAACACCTCTTGCCCTCTCCAAACTTTTTTGATTGCAAACTCCTTAAAACAAAAAAGCCCTGTCCCTTGGTGCAGAGGTAAAGGTGTTTCTTCATGTACCAAAGGTCAGTGGTTCGCTTCGTCCTGATCGACAAAAATTTATTTAAATTAATTGGGCTACCAAATTAAATAAAAAAGGGCGGAGCCTAAATGGCCTCAGATGCCGATAATGTCTTTAAAAAAAAAAAAGAAAAAAGAAAGAGCCCGTCAATTGATTGAGTAGAAAGAAATCTTTTGTGATAAGAATAATAAGCCTCAATCAAGGTATTATTTTTATTACAATATTTAATCAATTTATTTAATAACTTGTGGAAATTTGGATTTCTGTATCTGCAATACCAAGTTCTGGATCCAAGTTTAATTTAATTCTATATTTGCTTTTAATTCCTATCATGATGACAAAACAAAGTAATTCTTTAATTATTTAATTTTTTCTCTTTGAATAAAAAAATTTTTTGGAGACGAAGAGAAGCCACTCTTAGTATGAGAATCGCTAGACCAGACCAAATGTATGTGTAAGTATGTGGCTGTTGATATTAATATAATATAGAAAGAGGGTTGTATAAAAAAAAACTCTTTAGAAGAGATTTGGTGGCTGTGTGAAACAGTTATTCCTGAAGAGGGCAGGTTCATGATACTGATACTCTCTCTCTTACTATCACTGTGAGAATATTCATTGTAATACATTTGTATGTAAAGACTAATTTTATGCTAACAATCGATTTTTTTGGACTGAAGATGAGATAATAAATTTGTCTCGAAACGTCTCCGAGATCGATAGGCATAAAAAGGATTTTATTTTGGCTGAACCTGCCCTTTCCCAAGGATAAAAAACTTCGGGTCGTTTCGGCTTCAAAGTGAATAAATGTCTAGAGAGTGAAATGAAAACAATTTCATTTGAATATTGCCAATGAATTGAGATATCGATATATAATATTATAATATAATAGTTAGAGTAGTTTAAGAACTCACAAAAACCTAAAAATGTCACAAGTGGATCCCACACAATTTTGGGGCGGATAAGGGTTACTATATTTCTTTTACACACGTTAGAGCAAATTTTGAGAAAATCAAAAAAACTAAAAAAAAAGTACATCAGTAAAGTATTAGTACTTATTAATGTTTATACCGATTTTATTGAAAAGTTTCGAGGTGCAAGCGACGCGCGTATCTTCAATATAAAATTTCAGCCTCGAACGTTTTTATTCACACACAGGCAGACTATTTTGTAAGACCCTATTTTTTTGACTTAGGGCAGAGACGTAGCATAGTGTCTGCGGAACCCGCGATAAATAGGGACCCAAACAAAGTATTAATTATTTTCTTGAAAATCCAGTACATGTTAAAACCTTCAAATTAATTTCATTTTAAATAATCAATAAAAATTTTTAGATTTTTATAAAGTATTGGCCTCGAGGCGATTTCAAACGCTACCGATATTCATTATTATTTTACTTGTAGTGTTATGTTTACATTGAAAGGAGCGGTAAATCTTTTAATTATCTATATGTTTATGAAAAGCATTTTAAGAAATTTTTTAAAATATATTTCAATTTCAAAAACCTTTCATTTCATTTTTGTTCCTTAAGAAAGACATCACATTTTTTCTTCCAAGTTTTTCTATTGTTAATTAAATCTTTTATATTAACTTTTTTTAATTACATAATTCATAAACGTTGTTATAATTGTAAGGGACTATATACGCATTTTGCGGGGGGTCCGAAATTTGACTCTATCGCCTACTGACAAAACGCATATTTCTGTCGAAATCTCGATATCAATTTTTTTGCGATCGCAATACTTTCTCAATGTATATTTCATAAAGAGTTAAGATAAAGTAAAAATAAAAAAAATCATAGTTCACTCAAATTTATTATTATTATTTTGAAGCCATGAATGTCACGTCAAATCGTTTAAATATACAAATTTAACTCAAACGGCCCAGAGTGTCATCGGCCCATCGGGAATTATTGCGTCAGCCCAGGCTTGAAGGTAAGTGAAGCTTGGAAAAAAATAAAACACTTAAATTTTCGGTCGCAAGTCGCTTCGAGTCCAAAAAATCACAGGTAAGTTTTACTGAATATTTTAACAATCCAAAAATAGAATCATTTTGTTGTATATGTGAAAAAAGAAATTAAAATAAAAAAATGAAAACACATTGATCATTTGGGGTATTTATATTTTTTATTTTAATGACTTTTTATTCATTACATTCCTTATATTCAATAGACGTCATAATATTGAATTTTATATAAAAAAAAATTTCGAGATAAAAATAACAACCTTTCCTTCTAAATATATATATATATATATTATAATAGCGAATTCGTCACGCTCTGTGAGCCTCTCAGATGGAATTTCGAACTCTTATAGAGGACATTAATGAGGTCCAGGAAAAATAGTTGGGTCCCCAAATACCCATTTAGCAATGAAAAGAATTAAGCGCTATCATTCCTAAGCTAATTAATTGCTAATAATAAAATATAAATAATTAAATCTCGAAAATGAAAAAGCTTAAAGAAGGGTGGGTTATATATTTCTAAATTATTAAATTAAATCAATATTTTTATTTTATATTTGTAGGGCTCTGTGGAGCAATCGATAAGGTGTCGCAGTTCTGCACAGATCGGTGTTTGCATTCCGGGCAGGAAGGATTTTTTCATTAAATAAAAATATTTAATGTAAACTAATCCTCAAGTAAGCCCCCTGGATTGGAACATTGGATCCCACCACAATAGGGCCCTCATTCTACGAGAGAGTTGCTGTGACACCCCGTCGTCGTAAAGAAGGATTTCCTCTTATTAATTGCTAATAATAAAATAAAAGGTCGGTGAGAAGAATAACTGCGTAGCAGTTAAAAGGTTAATTATGGTAACCAGGTTGAAATGTCCACTATTCGCGACTGGCACAAATACTCGCATTCATATGTGACCGGTTGTCGAATGAACACGCCTATCGATGATATGATGGCTCGTTCGGTCAATTTAGAATGCTTTATTTTATATTTTTATTATTTTCATCATTTTGATGAATATTTTATGTATGTTTATGGAACCCTTTAGGACATTTTGTGGAACCCCAGGATTCCGTGGAACACAATTTGAATAACACTGCTCTAAATGAACGGTCGCCAACCGGTGGTACTTGAGAATATTTTGGTGGTCCGCAGAAAAGTCTGGACTGGAAATTATTTGCATTTTTTGTGCTTTATTAATAATAAATGAAAATAATATTCTAAGAAATTCTTTTATTCTAAATGACAATTTTTGAAAGTTTTTAATACATTTTCATTTGAAAATTACAAAGTTGCAATCGCGTTACATTTTTAACATTTGCGGTAAACAACCGAGCTGTTTAAAATTTGGGTTCAAATAAATATGGCTCTCCGTCTTGCAGTAACGTCATTGAATTTGATTAAATAAGCATTTATAATTTTGTCATATTAAAAAGATGCATTTCATATTAATACATTGGAAATTCTCTGAACATTATTTTACAAATGTATATGTCATTTAAAAAAATTTTTATTAGTGTTCCGCGGGATTTAAAATTCTGAATTTAGTGGAAAATCTCACAAATGAAAAGAGAATTTTTTTGACACTGAATGAGATGATAGATTCGATTCATGCGCACCATAAAATTTTTTTCACAAGTCTTTTTTGGCATCTGAGGCCATTTAGACTCTGTCCTTATTTATTTATAGAGATGGTATACGTATTCAGAACGTATTGACAGCGTTATTTGTGTAGTTTATAATAACTTGAAATCATTTCGGCTAAAAATGAAATTAAATCGTGAACATTTTTGAACGATTATTTTTTACAACTTTAGACGTGGATTAACCCAACAACAGTGCATCGATGAACTTAATTCGACTTTTGGCGATGAAGCAGCATCAAGGACTACTGTTTATCGATGGTTTGCCGATTGCAATCGTCGGTTAAGGACGAATTTCGTGAAGGTCGTTCAAAATCGGTTGTTGTTCCGGAAAACATTGATGCTGTGCGCGAACTAATACTGCAAGATCGTCATGCCACTTATCGTGAGATTAAGGTATCCTTGGGCATTAGTGGGATCAGCATTAATTCAATATTGCATGAACATTTTTTTTCAAAAAGATTTGTTTTTGATCTCAAATCCAGAAATATAAAAGGCAACCCTCGTAGGTGAAGCGAGACCTCTACCTTTGCACCAAGGGACAGGAAAAATTGTTAATTACATTTTCTAAATAAAAGTTGAGCTATATATTCCTTAATTAATATTTTTATTTTTTATATTTTTTTTAAAGTCTTTTTCAGCATCGGAGGCCATTTAGACTCTGCCCTTATTTATTTATATTAATTGGTAGCCAATATAATATAAATAAAATTTTGTGGCTCAGGACTGGAAGCGAATCACTGAACTTTGGTACGTGAAGCCAGCCAGATCTCTAGCTCTGCACTAAGGGACAGGGCCTATTTTTTTTTATATATTAACAATAACAATTAAATCACAATTCAAAACAATTAATTTCTTTTATTCAACAATATGCTCATTATTAATTAATTATTATTTTAAAATTTTCATGACTATGGTTGATGTTGATTAGAGGGCGGTAACCACTGTAGCTGTAACTCTACTGACCAAGTTGGCCAATAGCTTTCTGGGGGAATAGAGAAGCACTAGGCTAGGAAATTTTTTTTTTTTTTTTAATTCAACTAATGTAAGAAAGATTAAGAGGAGGCAGGGATCGCTGAAGGCAGGTCTGAGCCAAATATCTGTGTGTCCCCATTGGAAAACTAAAAATAAAAGAGTGCAAACACAAATTTTAAGTGAAACATTAATTTTTTTAATCTTCTGTTGGTATTAATGAGTTGAGGGAAATGTTCCCATATTTGAGAAAAAAAAATTCCATATAAAAATATTTCAAATAACAAGAGTATATTTTAAAACAGTCTTTTAAATATAATATAAATAACACAGGTGAGAAAAAAAGTAAATGCAAGAAAAACGAGAATTTTATCCGTAAATTCCCTTCTGCCATATTTCGCTAAGAGTTTACCCGACTGAGAGATGACACTCCCAGTTGTGTACAACTCTTGTTGAGTCGAAGTCACACTACTTGAGGAATTTGCCAAAGTATCAAGGGTAAGTGCACTGCGTTGTGTTGTTTCAGCTAAATTACGTGAAATAGACATGAGCTGCTCTGATATGTCCGATGACATTTTTACCAATTCCTCTTTGTCTTTTCGCTGTTGACGTTTTTTTAATGTTGTCCCATCAAAAAGTTCATTTTTATTCATTCGGTCGATGTTCAACATACATTTCATATTCGCTGATTTAAATGCTGCGAGGGTGCTATGGAGAATAAAGAGAATGATTTAATTTTTTAAATTTATTTTAGTTAAACATATTCACAAAGAAATGAATCGCAGGAGGAGAGGAGGAATTTAAAAAGATTCTGGAAAGTAGACTTCAGTGCAAGGAAGAGGATCATCAAGTCTTTTACTTGATAAATTATAGTACACTATAACCAAGACAAATCTCAAACCCAGCCGACCTCTGGCCGTAGCTATCTATTGGCATCCCTTTAAGTTACTTCATTTCCTATCTCTAACAGCTCTTCCTGTATTCATTTCTAGCTAGCTAACGACGCCTTTTCTTAATTCCACTCAATCCCTTTCATCCACCTAATCTAAGGAGGACATCCTAATTTGAGGACTCTCTTCTTTACGTCCCTTCCAAATGACTCCCTCTCCTAGTAAAGTTGCCTGTGGTGGGATCAAATGTCCCAATCCATATATAAGGTCATATTTTGTTTACATTAATTATTTTTAAGATAAGTGAATTGGTAGATTTGATGTCTCCCGGACCACTTTCGCCGCTCATATGCATGATATCATCTCTGACTCAAAGATATATTGACTCATAATCCTTTGAGGCATTGTTTTGAAAACCACCAATTTTTCAAAACAAACCCAAATTGTAAATATTAAATATTTTTATTTGCCCTCATGCCCCGGCTGTGAATAATCTCGTATATAGAACACAACATTCTGCCGACTCCTTCACGGAGTCCTCTCCAGAAAAATTTTAATGAGGTATGTGGATCCAAGGATCTGGCATAATTGTAATAACAAGATATCGTCAGGCCCTTCCTTTCTTTGAAATAGTTAGAGGTGCCGCTTCTCGTACCAAAAGTTGGTGGTTCATTTCGAAGCGATAAAAATTTAATTAAATTAAATTGACTACCAATTAATTTAAATAAATATGAACGGAGTCTAAATGGCCTGATACTGAAAAAGAATTTAAAAAATCCTGGCTATGGAATGTATGCAAATGTTTTTTTTTTCTATTTTTTGCTGTTACTGTGCTCCAGATACGAGATATCAGGTTCTGTAAATCTCTTATTGTAAATAAATAAATAATTTATTTAATTTAATATTTTATATACAGAGTTCAACTATATATGCTTCATTGTTAAAGCACACAAGCAAGGAAAAATCTGCATTTTAAAATGGGTTAAAGGTCATTCAAACGAGCAAGGGAACCTATTAGCGGATTATCTTGCAGAGAGCCTCAATAATAGTTTCTCCTCTTCCGAAAAAATCCCTTGAGAAGACTCCGTAGCAATATTTAAAAGAGAAATGATAATAAAATGGACAAACCACTATACTACACTACACTATGGACAGACAAGAGGGTCCTACCTCTTACAAATGAAATAATTTTACATACATTTACTAGAAACTTTTTTTTAGTAATGTGTATTATATATTTTTGTTTTAATTATAGTTTCCTTTTTTCTCCATTTGTAACTAATTTATATATATATATATTTGTAAAATTAAAATTTTTATATACATGTGTAATTATTATTCTTGTTTTACTTATACACCATTTTTATTTGTAATTAATATTTTTTATATACATGTATTTACTACTTTTGATTATTTTATATATAATTTTACAATTGTATGTTTTCCTTTACATGTACTTTTAAATTTATAACATTGTGTATTTAATTTATTTGTATTTTTGGAAAGGTTATGGTCATTGTTACGAATCCTAATAAATAAATAATAATAACTATAAAATGGCTAGTGGTTCAAATACATGTAAAGACCATTATCTTAAACAAATGTGAAATATATCACTTGAAAAAGCAAAATAATAAATAAATTTTAGAATGAAATACAAATTTATTCAAAGTGATCACGTATTCTGTCCTTGGTTTTTATAAATTTTTTTGAGAGGAAGTTTTACTCCTGTTTTTCTAATTTAAGTGACATTTTTTAAAAGGCAAGATCGTATGGGATCATTTTAAAAGACAAGAACATTCTGTTCACGCAGAGAGTACTAGTCTCTCTCTCTCTCAAAATGACTTTTTAAAACTGCATGATGATAATCTTGAAAAAACATCATTCAAATTAGCATTCCTTGAGGGAAAAATATTGAAAAACAGTTGGTGGTTTTTAAATGAAGAAAAGAAAGCTTGGGATTCAATGTTCCAAAGAAAACAGGGGATGCATAATATCAAATTAACTCCCCAAATTTGAAATTTGAAAACTACCTCCTATCCCCAAATAGGTTACCATAATATTATTAAAAGAAATTTTTAGCAAAAAGAGCATATTCGGGTGTTCTTGTCTTTTGGAAGAGAGAGTATTCCTCTATATTCTTCTTATATTCCATATGTCTAGTTAATAGGTTTAACATGTTGTTAATGAAATAGACGTTGTATTTTAAAAGGCTCACCTCGTGAGTTGTTCCCTTTGGGATTTAATCTCTTCCATAATTTCTCTCCTTTCAAATGGATCTTCACATTCATTGCCTAAATTGTCTAAATGTTGAATTTGTTTCCGTAAAAGAGCAATTTTTTCACGACCATTTTCATTTAATTCATTTAATACCTCTAACGGTCCCAAACAATTATTAATATCCTAAAAAATAATTGCAATTTTAATAAATAAAAATAGATTAGAAGAATTTTTAACTACTAACTTGAATGACAGCTTTGATACTTAAATGATGATTAATTATTTCTTGTCGAACAATATTTAATAGACTTGAATTATCCATTTTTCTTTCTCTTTTTTTTAAACATAAAATTCAATTTAACATATTAACTAGGCATGTGGCCTATTTCAATTATCATAAATGTCAGTAATGATCAAGGTGCCAATGTTATTTCAAGCCAAATTCACATACTAGATTGACAAAATATTCGATTGTGCAAGCATCACGTTTATATAATATTCTTGATGAAATCAAATTATGAAATAATATATTTATTTGGATATTAATTAAATAATTTAAAAATGATTTGTCATTAGAAATGAATATATAATATAAATTAGATTAATTATTTTTTTCATTTTGCCTGATAGATTTTTTGTTCAAGCTTGCTTATTTATTTATTAAACGTGAAATTAGCTCTAATAAAAAAATTGTTTAAAAATTAAACAATCTTTTGAAAAATGAAAGTGTATGAATAAAACAGATAAAAATTGAAAGTATAAAAAATGGTTATAAATATATTTCGATATTAATGGATCATTTAGGTAAGACACTTCTTATATTTTAAATAAAATCTTTCTTTATTTGATTCATTTATTTCTTTAGGGGCTTATTTTATATTACTTTGTTTCATTAAATTTTTTTTCATTATTTGTTTTTACATTTGAGAGTAGCAAAATCAAAGGTTTGAATTAAAATACATAATAATTTTTATTAATAAATGACAATCATTTATCTGAATTCAGAGCTGCCTAAAAAGCCTAAAAAAATTATAATCTATAGATATATAATCAGATAGAATGTTTTCTATAAATAAAAAGTGACAGAATTAGAATATTATGTTAAGTCTAGGAAAGTGTATGCTAGTGTCTCACATCCCATCAAAACACCTTCGAATTTAGCAAAATTATTAAAGAAAAACTTTGGGCGGAGAGGAGGACACTACCCCCCACTCTCACTGCTAAACTATGTTCCTATATTCTGTTTAGGCGTTATCTGGATATTTAAACAGGAAGAATCCAAGGAGAATAAAACCAGGGTTTATTTTCCTCTCTTATGTACCATGTAACATTAATGCAAATTTTTCGGTCACTCTACAGAAACCACCTTCAATGCGGTTAAGAGATTATTTTGATCCGATTCCAGAGAGTATGCCTAATCGATCATATAATTCACCACACTTAAAGTTCATTCACAATAAATTTAAATACGTTATCAAATTACATTGTATAGCAGCGTTATCCAACCTTTTCACCTTTATAGTCCAAGTTCCAGGGAACCTCAACGTCCATATTTTTTCATAATAATTTTATTTTTAACTATCATTATTAAAAGTGAATGATACATTAAGTGTTAAGCACAGCTTGACCAGTTTGACAAATAGAACACAGGCGAAATTACCGCGCATACTAGGTGACGAACGTGAATTTGAAAAAAATTATATATTTTATTTGTTTATTACTATTTCTTGCTGAATCCTGGTTTATACGAAAGAATTACAATGAAGGGGGAACATATAGGCTTGAATTTCTTCCCTATATATGCATGTCTTTTCAAATAGTTTTAATAATACAGGTATATAATAAAATGTATTATTGAAATCTAATTTTTGGTTTGTCTCAACCCCATCCGTACTCCTTTTGCATAAAAAATAATTTAGTTGGTCACTTTAGCTTAAGCCTATAATATAATCGAAAATAAACGAAATACACGTATCATAATTTATATTTATTATTATTAATTATTATTATTATTATTATTAATCATAAGGCGCTTCACAGTCCACCACTACACAATGCAATGTCATACTAATCAGCTAAGTACAATAGGCACTAAAGAGTAAATTATAGCGGAGGAGAATACTAGCTGAATATAACCAATAATTAAATAAACAATAAATAAAAATATAAATTAGATAAAAATAAAATCGACTAGCGTAAAATAAATAAGAGAAATATATCATAGAGCGCCTGTTTCAACTAAAAGGCAAAAGTGACTAGATTCAGATAAATAAAGAAAATTTATATTTAAAAATATTAGATAAATTTTATAAAATCATATAGCTTAGAGTTAAGGTGCCCACATCTTGTAAATGGATGGTGACCACAAGTTATCCAAACTAAGACTGGCATTTGTTCAATCCCCTCTATCCTTTTTTTCCTTCCACCTTCCACTCGTCAATCCGGCTTATTCATTTCCTCGGCCGCTTCTTTTTCTTTCAGGCCCAGAATAAGGCTAGGATAGAGGATCATGTTTTATATGTAATTGCATCCCTCTCTCCTCTTCCACTTGCCCCCAAAAAATATTTTAACTTTCCTTATTTTTTATTTTTAAAATCAACATCTAATCGTTTCAAAATTGCATTAATTCTTTTTTTGTTTTTGTTTAATCCTTTTCTAGATATACAGGCTTTTTTAATTACCAGTCTTAGGCAGCCGCCTGAGTTGAATAATTAGCGTGAGGTTTTGATTACGCAATTTAGTAAGTAGACTATTATTTTATTAAATACAAAGATGCGAGTGTTTATTTTTGGTGGAGGGAGTCAAACTCTTTCCTGACATGCTAATTAATTGCACCAGAACCTCACCACTCGATTATTTTATTAATCGTTGGTTGAGAAATCAAAAGGGGGATAGAACATTCTTAAAGGCTGACATCTTATATGTGGTTGGGGACTATTGGCCTACCTTCACTGTTGTCCATATCACTTTCAATCGCATATTTAATTTTCATTACCTACGAGTTCATAACGAGTGTAATATTTGAGAGAAAAATTAAGATCTACAAGTGACAAGTGTTTCGAAGTAATAGTGCTCCCCAAAGACGCAGATTTTTTTGAGTCTTCGGCATCTGGGGCTAAATAGATTTGAAACCATATGCATTATTAATTTATAACATTTAGTATTCGAACTGTCTGACCTTTTTTTGTAGCTCATTTATTGACAGTGGCATGCGGGTGGTTTCACACATGAGCTAATATTTATTTTATTTACCTTTCTTGTTATTTAATTTTTCAGGGGGGTCAAAAAAAATTCTACAGGCGAGCTCCTAGCATATTAGTAACCCTAGTGCTTATTGATCACCCTCATTTAGGGAGAGAAGGATAAAGCGTGTTTAGACTTTCTACCAAGACGGTAGTCAGGGGGGGGGGGGGAGAAAGCGATCAGAAAATAAGGAAAACAAAATTCGCAAAAATTTAAGACTGATTGATTATAGAAAAGGGTCAAACAACTGGAAAAAAGCAAGGTCGATAGATTCGTTAAAGACGGTGAGATTTAGTTTTTAAATAAACTGTCCAGATTTTCAATAAATTTTTTTAGAACCCTTGAATATCCCAAATTTCCACAAGATTTCTGTAAAAGTGACTAATATAACAACATAATTTTAGTTTCTATATTATTAATATTTTCATTTTTGATGCCATTTTTTCTTCAAATTTAAATTTTAAATTAAACATATTTTATTTTTATTTATTGAATTATATTTAAGTTATTTATAATATAATTATTTAATTCTTAAAAAATAAATTATAATAAAATGAAATTTTTGTTATTTATTAGGTTGGCAGCCAATGCGAATTGAGTAGGAGAAACGTTGATAACATCATTTGGGTTCAATTCCATGCGAGCCTGGCGAATATTTAACCCGCAACGGATTGGCCTAGATTTATTCAATTTGTATTTAGAAGCCCTCCCCTCCAGTGACAATTAATATTTTTCATAAGTTTGAAGTGGAAACATTTAGACTTGATAATAATTTGCCACTAGTGAAGTGTCACCACTCTTAAATAACAGACTATTATGGACTTTGATGATTATGAGACACTTCCCACGAACAATGTTGCTGCTCACATGATGGCTGGGGCGATCGCTGGGGTGATGGAGCATTGTGTTATGTATCCTCTCGATTCTGTTAAGGTAATTCAGAATTATAAACACTTGACAAGTTTGATAAACTTATGCCTTGGCTGAGGTTGGCACAGGATATCGATTTCATACCATATTTTTAATCAGTTTATGTAATCTCTTCATTCAAAAAATAAAATGAATTAAGTTATGAAATTTGAAATGATCGTTTAAGTATGAATTGACGTTGACATGATTGGTGTGACATGTGTGTCCAAATGGCATGTGTGTATTTTGCAGACCCGCATGCAGAATTTAGCGCCGACAGCCCAAGCTGAGAGTCGAGGTATCGGCGTTGGTGAAACTTTGTTGCGTATGGTACGCCAGGAAGGAATACTTCGTCCAGTACGGGGTATGAGTGCTGTTGTCGCCGGTGCAGGTCCTGCTCATGCACTCTATTTCTCATGCTACGAACATCTCCGCGAAGTGCTCACGAAGAACACTCACATCAACAAGCACCTGGCCTACGGTATGCCTGCCTACTACTCCACTCAACTCAACTTCACCTTTTAATTTATTTTTAGATCATCTCTTTCAATCACTAACACAAATCGTTAGGTTATTCATTGGAATTTAGATCTGTCAACTTATTTTTTATTTTAATATTATCTTTATAAAATTGAATATTAATTTGAAAACTCAACAACTCATATATGATATTTTTATTTTATTTATTAAAATATATCGATCATAATTGTAGCAAATTAAAGAGGGGGAAGGGGTCAAATAGTGTGTATACAAGGATAGATCCTGTCATCGTTAAAGGTTGACAGAGCCTCCCTCCTGCTTCAGAAAATATTTTTGATGATTAAACCAGTATTATTTTCATTTATTTTTTTTTTTTTTTTATTTGTTTAACAAATTTTTTGAATTTTTTTAAATTATAGAAGGGGGAAATTCCATTTCAAGCCCGAGCCCAAAACTTCGCCTTTATGGAATATAACCAATAAAGATATCGTTAACGAAGATGAACGTTTTTTAATTTGAATTATTTTTTATTTATTTTTTATTACCATTTTTTTTGCTTTGCCCTCTCCTTACCCCAGCTTTTGGCCGAAAAATTTTTACTTCTGGTTTTAAAGATTCTTTGCATTTTTGAGACTCTCTAACTCAAAAAAAATGATTTTGCAATAATATTTATGTTTAACAGGAACCGTAAATCCTTATAAAATAAGAATTTATAAATGAAAAACACTTAATTTTGCTGGCATTAGACATCATTTTGAGCGAACACTAATGAAAATAACTTCTCCTGGTCAACATATCGATAACCTTTTTTATTTTTAAGATTTTTTAATGGGCCTTTGACCTCTTAAATGAATATAGAACATAACTTCATCAAAATCTTTGAAATATCTTAATCATTGAGGAAAAAAGATAATTTTTATTAAAATAATTACCAAAAACTCATTAAAATCGTACTGTTTACAATTAAAAAAAAAGTTTAAATTTAAAAACAATAAACATTGCTTAATTTGTCTAGGATGCCAAAAAAAACGTGCCAAAAATAATTATATAACTTTAATTTTAGAAAGTTTTTTTCACCAAATTCATTAGAAATTTAATTTGATTTGATTCAAATTTTTTCAATTATAGACAGGATTATATGATATACATTTTAAGATAAAATAGAACATTGGGCCAAACGCTGATTGCCAATGACCTTCCAAAACAAAATCATAATAAAGACAGAAATAGAAAGAAAGGTTCTATATCTGTGGGAGGCAATTTGATTTTTAAGGGAGCCCTTTCGAGAATTGGTTATTATAAGTGAAGACTGTTAATGATCTTTTAGACTTCCCTTATAAATAGAAAGTATTTTTTTTTTCTGATATGAAAGCATAAGGTCCAACGGACCTATAATGACCAGTGGTCATATGCATCCAGGAAGAACAGGAATAAGAGAGAGTGGGGATTTTTTTGAATAATAAGAATTATCTGTCATGGGGAAATGGGCATCATGATTTAGGAGATGCTTAGCCAAAAAAATATTTGGAAATAGTGGTCTATATAATATAATTAGTGAATTAATTAATTACTAGCAAGCAGAGGTCATATGATTCTAAGTGGGCGAGCCAGGACCAACGAACTTTTCTTCAGCCCAGGTTCAGGGACATTGCTAACGAAATAATTTTTTCCACTTAAAGAATTCTGAATGACAATTAAAAATATTGATATTTTATTAATAATTGGTTTAGAGTCATATATATAGGGTAAGTTTACTATCTCTAAGCCTCCACCATTTAAGTATTATTTCCTACGAATTAGTGTAATATTCCTGAAAGCTAAGAATTGTGTCTAAATTCGCTCAATTGCAAATTATATTATTCGTAAGCTTTAACATCTATCAAGTAATTTCAAACTCATAAGGAAGCTTTAACATCTATCAAGTAATTTCAAACTCATATTTATATGAAATTATAGGGTTTAACCTTACCATATATTGTTAACTCATCATCATCAATTTTTATGAGTTTCTATAGGAAACTTGACAGAACATCGCTTCTTTTTGTTGTTCTGCGAGGTGTTCGTTATCCGAACAATTTTTTTTTTTCTTTGATTCGCAGATCACTTTATTTCTAAACATTTATTGCCCATTAATATTCAAAATGGAATAAGAAAAAGTTGAATTATATATACGTTAAATTTTTTTTATAAAAATAAAAATAATATGGAATATATGAATTTTTTCACAAGCATTTATTAAGATATCGCAACACTTCTCCCTCCCATCTAATCCAAATTGCAAAAATTATCCTTCGGATAAATAGAAACCAAAATGAAATCGATTAGATATCAAAATACAAATAAAACAAAAAGTAAATGATATAGAAATTCTGGTCCTCATAAAACAGAAATCCTAACTACTCCACTTACTTTATCTCTTTCTCTCTCTCTCTCTCTCTTTCTGACGTGTTTGACTTTCCTTTCCTAAAAAATATATCTTATAATAAAAGAATACACATTCTTGTTTTCTAAAGAAAATCAAGAGATATTTTTTAAATGTCATCATGAAAAGTAAAAGTAAAATAAAAATAATAGATAAGATGGTTCATATATACTTGTAAATATATATTATTTAATATTATATATATTAAATAAATTAATAATGAAATTGAAAATCAAAATTTTCCCTTTTCCCCCCCCCCCCCCCAATTTTTTTCTAAGCCACGCCCAATTATTATTCTCTCGTTCCTCTTTCAAAATGTCTTCCTTCTCTCTGCGCATGCTCATTGCATTTTCTTGTTGGAAGCTTGATAAAATTCAATAAATCATGCTTATAAATGAATTAATCTTTCTGTTTTATTTAGAGATAAAAAGAAATTTATTGACTAATTTTAAAAATAAGATTGCATTATTTAAAATGATTTTTTTTTCTTTTTATATATGTTTATATAGTGAGAAAGTGTTGCGATCGTAAAAAAATCGATATCGAGATTTCAACGGAAATACACGTTTTAAGGATTAAAAAATGGGTCTCGCATAATGGCCTGTGTGTATGTTTGTGTAAACAAGATTTCTCAAAATCGAAACGAAACAAACACTGACTGCGCCCCTTAAAAAAAGTACTGATTGAGATGTTGCATCGGCCATTTCGGCGTCCTTTTTCTTTCGAGGGTGTAAAACGAAACACCTGAATAATAATTTTTTTATAAATTTTTTTCATAAAATGAACATTAGCACATTAGTAATATAGCTTAGAATAATTATATTGGTTTTTTTTTTTCTGTAGATAATAGTCGTCTTTCAAGTAATATTTTTCATTTTACTAATTTCTTATATTGATTCTGATATTCTATTCGTAAACTCAGAAATTTACCCTTATCAGAGAGTAAAATAATTGGGTATCCCAAAAAGATCGCACATTCAAAATGTATATAATTTTTAATGAAATACATTAAAATATTAAATCTTTTATTTAAATCAGAATTGAAGTTTAAGTGTGAAACACTATATCGAGTATATCGCTTCCTCTATTCTGACGATGACTTTTTCACAGACTTGTTTGTCCGTTGAGTTCACCCATTTCTTGCTTTAGTCCCAGCACAGTTTGGAGTTCATTTTCATTCACTTGCGGTAGCCAGGAATGGGAAAACGTCATTAAAAATTTCATCGACAGAATAACTGCCGAGAGTCAAGATAGTCATTTGCCCTATGTCTTATAATCTCAACTCAGAGTGATGCAAAAGATGAAATATTTATTGCATTTTAATAAAAATACACCAATATTAAAAGCTACGTTCTTTTTGGGACACTCTTTAGTATGAAGTTTAATTTTTCAATTTTTCACCCGCGTCCGGTAGAATTTCAAAGGCATCCCTCTATCTTCTCTCATCATAATTACAAGATACGAGATAATATAGCAAGATGCCAAATATATAAATATGCCAAATACATAAATATATTAATAGGCTCGGCATTTAAAAAAATGTACAAATGTAAAAAACTTATTCCCTTCTTTACGGGTCCAAACAACTCCCAGGCTCCTTTTACTCCACTTACTCGTGTCACATATATATGGATCATATTTAATTATTTATTTACGTATGCTAGAGTGAAGACAAGACTTTGTAGTCAATTTTATTTTTTTAAATTGCTTACCAGGCCTCAAAATATTGTTTATTTATTTACGCCAGTAACAATGGCATCTCAGATTATTTATATTTTTCCTCTCTGAGGAGAAATGGACATTCAAGTCTTCCTGGACAAACTTTTTTAAATCGTCAGTTCACTGTGTTGGTGGAGGATAAATTTTATTTATACCTAAATATATGAGAATTATCTCTCCATTTTTTTAAATTGAATCTGCTTCTTCTCTCTTCCCCCCTTGTCCTCCCTTAATGAACTTCTAGATAGAAATATTAATTAAAAATTTTCTCATCCTTTTAATAAAAAAAAAATATCTTTATAAGCTTTCTTTCATACATCGTATAGCCTCGAGATTTCTTTCTCTATTAGCTAATGTTGCATATACAGCAGCATCTCTCTTCTCGATACACCTCTTTGAGATTAAAAAAAATCAAAACCTTTTTTATTAATACATTTTCTTCCTTAAAAGAGAAAATACGATATGTTTTCCAATTGTCATTTTAATTTTCTCCCTGTGTATATCTGTGTTAATTTCCAAAATGAAATATTGAGGAAATTTCAATTCTTTTGGTATCATCCGAGGCCAGACACACTCAACCGGAAGTTTTTCCACTTGTTTTTTATATTTTATTCTTTAATTTTTCCATGATAATTAAAAAATAAAACTTTTTAGGAGATATTATTTATTTATGAATGAGATGTTCTTTTATAACCAAGAAAAAAATGCTGTAAATCCTTTTTTTTTATATGGAAGCATAAGGTCCCGCGGACCTATAATGATCACATGCACCCAAGAAGAACAAGACTAAGTGAGGACTTTAAAAGGTTAGATTTGAAAGATTGGGATTGTACTGGTATGTAGCAGAGAGGTTGTTCCAGTCACGGGGATAAAGGAAGATTGTAGTTCTACTAATCGCGAGTTTAACGACATTGGGATGTTGGGTCGATGACTCCCTTTTGTATTGCCCCTGTCTCTTTGAGCAGAGGTAGAGATCTCGCTTCACGTTCCAAAGGTCAGTTCGCTTCTCTTAAGCGATAAAATTTATTTATATTTTATTTGGTATCAATTAATATAAAAAAATAACGATGGAGTCTAAATGGCCTCAGATGCGAAAAAGAGACTTGAAAGAATTCCATTTGAAAATTTAGGAAGTAGACCTCCTCTTGTCCTTTTACTTCCCTTCTCTACGTATACAATAAAAAAATGAAAATAGGCAAGTGATCAGAGGTAAAGTTGGGAAAAACAAACTCTAAAATTCCCAACTAAGGAGTTTTCAAAAGAAAACTTGAAAAGGGAAATTTTTAATTTAGAAAAAAATGTACAAAAAGTTCTATCCCTTGGAGCAGAAACAGAGTTCTCTCTTGTTTAATGATCTAACGGCCCTTCCGGTTCAAATTATAATGCCTACCATTTAATTTGTGGGCCGAGTCTAAATCCATAAATAAGATAATGTGCAGTATAAAATTTTACATTTAATTGTCAAATGAATGTAGCGAGAGAGTGAGATATTCAATCACTTTTCTTGAAAAACTACAAAAAAAGTGTATTTAGTGTATATTTATAACTTGGAGTGAAAAGTCCCGGGAATTGCCGAATTATCAACCAAACAACCATATGATTTTTAGAAAGTGTCAACCTTAAAAAGATTCGTATTAAATTTTCATGACATTTCGGCCATTTGATGAGTAAAGGGCGTGTAAGTGACGCTACTTTTGCTTGGGTGTCACGTTTTCTCCAATACAGCAATGTGTCAATGACGCAGAGCGCGGTTTGAAGCTGTTTCAGCGTAAGATTCTTAACAATGGATGAAACATGGGTTCATCGCCACACACCAAGAGGATGCTGAAACTGAAACAAATGGATATTTTGAAGCCTTCGACAGATCCTACTAAATAAAAGGGCCGTTGGAATAAGTGTATTGCTCTGGAAGGAAACTGTTAAAGAATAAAATCCATTTTTGGCAAAAAATGTTTTTTCATTGTCTCGAGAGTTTTCAATCCTAATACATTTTCAAATATCTGTAATATATGTTTTTTTCTTTTCTCCACAAAGATTATTTATAGGAAAGTTTATTAATCGGGATTTATTCAATATATATATATATATATATATATATTTAATTGAAATCTACTGTATTCAAAAAAGTATTTTAGACAATTTCGTTGATGACTGTATAGGGGAAGTATGAGTCTCTAGACACGATTGCAACCGAATGGCTTGGGGAGTGAAATTCAAGGTATTCATATCCCATTATCTTAAGACTGGCTAATTCTTATTTAATTCAAAATTCTTTTTATAAATTATCAAATGTATTAATTTTAAATCTAATTGGATTTATTATTAATAAAAATGAATTACTAGAAATCCCTGTAACTTATCATTTATTATCAAATAAGATATGATATAAAACAATATACTATATGATAGATAGAATTAGAAGATTAATCTAATATTCATATTTGGAAAGGAAAAATTTCTTATATAATTTTATGACTTTTTTTCTCATTTGAATTTTTAAATTAAAAAACTGTCTTGAATTAAGAGAATGTTTTACTTGCAAACCATTTTTTTTATATCTCATTAAAAATATAGCAGAATTTTTTTCTCTTTTCAAAAAAGTTTGACTTCAAGTCGCTCTTTATAATATTTTTTCAGCTCATTTTCTTTTTATTTTTCTTTAGCTTTTTAATGTTTTGTGTGATTTGTTATTACAATATAATCAAACTATTTTAATTATCAATAAATAAATAAAAAAAAATTATAACTCACTAAATACTTCGCCTTCTGGGATGTGAAGCTATGATTTTTGTTTTTTATTTACGATACAAATTACCCAATCATATTTATTTATACCATATGATTTCCAATTGATGATTTAAATAGGTTTTCATCGGACTGCCTGGGATCCGAACCCATATCCTTTGGCTTCTAGGTTTATCAATATTAAAATGTCAATATCTTTAAACTCTCGGTCACGGGGGGATTTCAGTATTTATTGAACAATATCTAAAATAAAAAATTTAACAATAAAATATTTACTATTTCTCTTCATTGAATTAAGTTTTGTTACCAAATTAAAAAATATTTAATTTTATAGTACAGAGGCTCACGTTCCAAAGGTCAGTGGTTGCTTTCCTTTCTGAGCGACATAGATTTAATTACCAATTAATATAAATAAATAAGGATGGAGTCTAAATGTAAAAAGAAAAAGTCTTGTGAAAATAAAAAAAAAATTTTATCGTCCCCATCAGGATCATGCCCACCACCTCATTCAGTTTTAACAAATACATCTACTTTGGGATAAGGGAGGGGACATTTGCCATTAGTACAATTAGTATTAATAATCAATAACTCATTATCTTTATTATATGATAAATCAAGAGTCGCGGGAGCAACTAGTGGTTGCCAGGAAGAAAACAAAAAAAGAAAATTTACCATTTCAATACATAGACCAATTCAAAGACCACAAGAGACTAACTAGATCAGCAAATGATTGATAGGGGATCCTTCTTTTTTCTAAAACTTATCTTATTTGCTGATGAAGTTACTCGAGGTTGGTTCTGGGCACTCATTTGATATTTCATGATTTAAACATTAAAAAGATTAACACTATTGTTTCTTCTTTAAAAGTCAATGAGTCTCTGGCATTTATTTCTTTTATTCTATTATTTTCAATTATTATAATATACTCTTAAAAGACATCAACTCGTACTTGAATTTTTGACAATAAATGTCGAAGTCTCGCAACTTCAAAATGCTTTTAGATCAGGATTCTACATTTGTTCTTCTCGAAACAAAGTTGGACCCCTTAAGATTTTTTGATCTTAGGTTTTAATAAAATTTATAAATTAAATCCAAGGTGCATTTAAGAATTCCAGAATTTTCTTCACCCCATCCTCATAATAGTTTAGTGATTTTTTTTTATTTAGGGGCTCAAAATTTTTCTTCTCAGATTTTTTAAGGATTGTACTCCGAGAAATACCCTTTCTCTTGGTGCTCTTGTATTCTTCAGAGTTTCGCGGCGAAGTGGTTCGTGGGTTCGGGGAGCCATTTTTGTCCGATATCTCATTTTTTGTTACTTATAAATTTAATTAAACCTGAAAATATTTGACTTTATTTATCATTATATTATTAGTCATCTTCAGTCAGTTCTTTATCCCTTCGGCCAAACACATCTGATATATTTATTTTTCTTTAAACCATTAATTTTCTTAGCCTGTAGAATAAGGGAGGGCTGATTTTTTTTCATAATTATATTATTATAAAATTATTATTATTCATAACTATATTATTATAAAACTAAGTCAAAATAGCGTCAATGTAAGAAAAAAAAGTAATTTTTTTATAAACCCGGACAAATTAATTCATTTGAGTCAGTCATTGCATTTAACTGCATATTGGTTCTTAATGAGATATCAAATTTGGGGAATATAAGAAGATAAGATCTCCTAATAACTTAATAAAAAAAATTAGCTCGTATAGTAAAAAAGAATGAACACTACTGTCATGTAGAATTCCTATTCACTTCATTTCAATTCATTGGTCCATATAGCTCTTTGCCTATTTACCATTTCCTTAGTCGATTTAAAAAAGCAAAGTAGCAAAGTTCTTCAGACATGAAAAGAAAACTACCTTAAAGGATTTTCTAACGCGTTCCGAGTAATCTAATAGATAAAAATTTGGAATATTAAACATGAGGAATTTATAAACCATTCAAATAACTTCGAAATTTTTTATAAAAAATTTCATTTATTTAATTTTTGGAGGGGGTAAAATGGTTGATAAGGGTCATTATTCTCTTAGTTAGAATTCTTTAAAAAATAAATTCACTTGCCTTCTTAAGGTTCTCGGATGATGATGAAGATATGTAAAAAAGAGAGAGAGAGAGAAAAAGATAGGTAGAGAGGCCCCCAAATATTTTGTCCGAGGCGGACTCTATATATATAT
>JAAAKE020074102.1:0-15997 GCA_010014785.2 Anisolabis maritima | reverse complement strand
AAATTTTTTATTTTCCATCTCTAAATTTATCTTCCAAACTTATTTTTATATACATCCTTCTCCGCATCCCAATATCTGGTTGGGATTTGGAATGTCTTACCTTAATAAAAAGGACGAATTTGGCTTTTTTAGGATTATCTCCCAACTATAAAATTTGAACATAATATCCATATTTTCTTTTTTACAGGCATATCAAAAGCCTGCACTATATATTAATATATAACTATGACGTGTCATACCTTTCTCGTTTGAATAATCGATTCTTGAATAAAGGTCCAGGCATCGGCGGAGGTAAAGGCGGTAAATTTGATGAAGTATCAGCCAGACTTGACCGATGTTGGAATATTTTTGGATATCGAGAATTTGTAGATAGAGGTTTCAATGAAAATCTCCGTAAAGAATTGAATTTAGGAGGTTTAAATGTCTCCCCACTTGGTGTTGATGTTGTAGTAGTTGTTGTTGTTGAAGTACTTGATGTTGTAGAAAGTTTAAGAGATCCTCGACGGAACGGATCGAGAACAGGATGAAGAGAGAATTTCCTCTTAGGAGCTATTCCTTGAGATAAATTTGGCGAATAATTACGCTCTTCTTCAGGCGGAGGGAATAAGGTCATAATTGGAGGTAACTTAGGAGGCGTTAAACTGGCTGTGCCCATTTTTCGGTGGGGAATTGCTTCCGCAGGGGCCAAAAGTGCCGCTTGGCTAAAAAATAAAATAAAATAGAAATACAGCAATAAAATAGAGTACATTGATACCGTTTTTCTGTACACGCCCCTTGATTATACTTATTGATAATTAAATGCGTTTACAAATGATATTATTTGTTATAATTTTCTTTTCCTTATTAAATTATTAAATAATTTCTTTAGCAAAATCATCAAATTTTTGAATCAAAAGAATTAGATAATTAATGCCAAATTAAAAAAAATAGAATACTACCTTTTTCACGTTGAAAATTTTCTGTACAAAATTAACCCATTGGCCTATCTATTAAATATACTAATTTAGTTCTATTCGACTTTGAAAAGCAAATCATTCCTTGCGGTTACTTTTTTTAAGACTGATATCATTTTAATTTATCGACATAACTTATATACTACCGTATGATATATTAAAGGATTTTAGATTAAGATGAGCTAATTATTACTCAAAAAAAGTTAAGGACAGTTCGCCCAGAACTCAAAATTTTATTTTTACTAAAAGAAAAGTTATATGAAGAGAAACGTTAATTAATTTATCTACTAGTTAGGAACTTATTTTAAATTATTGTATAGCTCAAAGTATAAATTATATTATTTCTTCTTTACTTACCATTGAATGGATTTCAATCTATAAATTAAATCAGCAACAGATGTTTCCTCTAAAAAGGAATTTATATCACTTGTGCTGGAGCTTCGATCTTCATTTTTGATATTATTGTAAGCTGAATTTATTCCAATCCCGGCATATGTCATATAATTATTATACGCCTCTGTAGTTGGTTTATTATTTGAAATTTCCGGGCATAAATTCCCGAATGATTTGGATTTATTTCCTCTAAGGATTTTAGTTGCCCATTGTTTTATATACGGTGCATTCATTCGATTCTTACCAGCATCAAAACTCATTCCATGTCTAAAATGAATGAAATTCAATAATATTTATATTAATAAATATATTTACTCCATACAGAATATATATTTAAAAAAAGGTTTTTCGCATCTTGTTTGACAATACCTTTTTTTAGCAGGTCGTTTGATCAATTGTTGTAGTTTTTTCGATTCCGGAATTCCACCTGACCAAGTCCACTCGACCCCGAATTGATCATTACTTGTTTCTCCAAATTTATCCATAGGAAGATGAACTGCACTTCGTGCCCGAGTGCGTGGCTGAGGAGTAGGCATTGACAATGTTTCTCTCTCACTTGCTAGTATCTCCTCGTCATTGAAACACTAAACAAATAAAATTCTTAACTTTATTATATGGTCAGTAACTTTTTTTAGCTCTTTATATTCTTAAAATTTTGATGTCGAATTATATAATTCTGTAATAAGAAAAGTAAATTACGGCCCTGGGCTATTGAGAGGTTTAATTTCTCTTTCTAGTCTTTCGGACAAATTATACGAGAAGTCTTGCCTTAATCACTGGGGCCTAAGTGTCTTAAGAGGAAAGATTGATATAAAATACAAAGAGCTACAAAAATAGCTAAAGTCGTAATTTTAGTTCTTGAATTTTATCATGTTTGTATTTTAATTAAAAAAAGAAATAAAGAAAACCTTTATGAAGGCACAAATATTGAATTTGAAAGATTTTTCCAACTTGTCTAATTTTAAACGATCAAGGATTTATCTTAGTTTTATAGAATAAAAAAAAAAAAAAAATTTCTTAATAATAATACATTTTCAAAATCAAGGTTAAATATTTATTTGATCAGGAAGTTAAATATGGACAATGGCAAGTTGGAAAGTTTAGATTTTGCAGATTTTTTTTATGATTAATGAACCACAGCCCATGGACCTTTTATTTGTCGCAGCGGTGTCTAAAGGCCACTGAAAGGAAGTAAGGGGGGCTTTTCTTTCTTTGTCTTTAAGTTAATGCCTCAGCTTAGAGAACCGGAATATTCGGATTTATATCTCACTAAGTATTCGTGAATTTTTCATCTTCAAATTTTTTAATTACTAAGATTCGAGTACGGCTACAATTCAAATTTCATTAGAACACATTAAATTAATTTGATTTGGGATATTCGAATTGACAGCATCCTTCTAATATGCGAAGCAGTATTCTATTTGGTTAATTTCTTTTATGCAATATAATCCCAAAAAAATAACCACAACATGCTAGTTCAGTACACGTATCATAGACACTAAGTGTAAAAAGAAAATGAAAATATTTATCATTTTTATATAGCAGTATACTGTTTAAAACTCTCTTAGAAATACTCAAGGCTAATATCCAGTTCAATTAAGACTATAATAAATAAAAACTTCCGTTTATTTTTGAGATGAATCTCTTCCTGGATGGATGCTCTCCCAGATGAAATTAAAAAAAGAAAGTAATAAATAGGACCTACCTGAACACCGCATGTCTTCTCTGAAGCAGAAATGCCACCACTGGCTGATATCATATGCGCTAAGAGAGCTACCGGCTTGATGAGAGCATTAGCAGCTGCGAATGTCGCCTCCCTGTCAATTCTACCAAGGTTCGAATCACTCAGTACACGAGTGAGAGTAGAACTTGAATCCAGCGCCTGTCCAAAAATTATCACTTGTTTAGATTCATTTCAATTTATATTTTAATATTAATAATAGGACTTTAATGTTCTATAACTTTCTTCCAGAGAGCATACAGACAATATTCGCTCTCTAATTTAAAATTATTACAAGGAATATTGCCAAAAGGCGATTGATATAACAAGTGAAGAAAAGTTTATAATCAAATATTTATATTTTTTGTGGTAAATACTTTGATCAAAAATTTGTTTAAGACGAAAAGATAGAGGTACAAATTTTTTTTTTCAATTCCATCCCCATACTCTACTGTCTGCGCCCATAGCCAAATGCTTTAAAATTTTTTTTTTTTAATTTTCAAAATATTGCTCGGATAAATTTGTATCCCCTCGACCCTTGGTAACAAAAAACAAACATTCTTTCAAATTATCATTTAAAATAAAATAATATCCAACCTTAATAGCAGCTTCACTATTAGCCCTTCGTCTACACGGCGGAGTTTTCCAATAGGTATCTTCAATATTCCAATCGAGGAGAGCAGGAGCACTCTTGCTTCGTTTTAAAAGATTATTCGCCTCGCAACTAGTCTTATTGTCCTTATAAACTGGCTGGAAAAGATTATGGATATTTAATTAGGTTAAAAATATATAAGTTAATATTATATATATGTGTCTCTAAACGAATTTTCCATGTTTACTATTTTGCTAAATGTTGATTATATGTATAGAGGCTCGGAGAAATAAAAGTAGCTGTTTCTCAGGCTTCACTTTACTTATTAGCCCACCTGAAGCTGGCCATCCTCAGTCCCACAATGTAGGCCTACGCCACTACTATGTACATATATTTAGAGGTGCTTAACGCCGTTCATCATCAGTACAGTTATACACACCATTTTTGCGTCGGATCCCCTAGGGAGCCGTTCTCTAATTCAACTCTTAAAAGAGCGGTTGTTCCCGCCGTTTACCCAAATGGCAAAAGACTACATCAGTAAAGTATGCCCCAGATAATTTAGGGGCGGATAAGAGTTAATACATTTCAAAGATCATCTTTAATTAATAATTGATATATGAATTTTTATTAAAATCGTTATAGCGAATTTTGAGAAAATAGAAAAAAAAAAAAACTAAAAAAGCACATCAGTAAAATATTAGTACTCTTTGGCAGATTTTATTCAAAAGCTTCGAGGTGCAAGCGAAGAGAGATACTAGCCAAAGATATCTAGCTTAAATATAAAATTTTGTCTTTTCGTCGAAATCTTGTTCACAGGTACACAGACAGACCATTTCGAGAGACCCATTTTTTAGACTCAGGATACCTCAAAACGTGTATTTCCGTGGAAATCCTCTATCGATTTTTTGTTGCAATCGCAAAACTTTCTCACTTTATATATTCATATATAGGTAAGAGGAAGAGAAAAAAGTAAAAAGAAAATTTTCACATTACAAATATTTCTGGAAGGAAGGAGGAGAGCCCAAAACAGCCATACTATTACAATACTTCCCTTACTACCAATAAAAATTATTTAAAATTTAGAATTTTTTCTTTTGCTTTTTTTCTCTTCTATTCCAAATGAAAAATTTTCCTAACAAGGAAAAATGAAAGAATGAATTTTAGAATTTTCATATTCTTATTTTAAATTTATTCATTATTTAAAAAAAAAAGTTTATAATAATAAAACGAGCTATTATACATTGATTTATTTTATCGCTTACTTGTTAATGATATTTAGGTTAAGAAATTGAATTTCATGGCTTCTGATATGTTTTTATATATAATATAAAGGCTAATCAAATAGGTTTAATTTCTTCATAATAATATTAATTAAAGTTATTATCTACTTTACCTTGAGTTTATATATATAGATTTCATTGAGTACTCGTCGTAAGTATTGGATATCCTTGGTTAAACCATGCCACAATTTGGACTGCGTATGTTTAAGATTGTTGACCAGCTTGTGTTCCAGTCTTGCGACCTTTTTGCTCCGAAGTGCTCGAGTTATAAACCCTACGATCATAACCATGTAGCCCAATCCAAACACAATCCAAACTACTAGGAAAATTTGGTAGGCGATGAACCACTCGGTATGGATCGTTGTATCCTGAGCTGCAAATAATCCAAAATTTTTGAGAATCTTGAATAATTTGATGAAATAAAATATTATATATTATGACCTATACAAGAAGAGATAAGATTGCCCTTTTTCTATAGCTATGGTTGGCGGTCAGAATGGAACCGATATTTTTTTTTATAAGTTGTTTATTAAAGCCATATTTACAATTTTTTCCTTACAAAATAAATATTTGTTTTTTTAATACAATAATAAATTCAGCTCTTGCCCCTTATCGGGTACTCAGAACTCTTTCTTAGTAAAACCTTATTTAACCTACAGTGGTTATTTTTTATTCTGTCTAAGTTACTGCTTTTTTTTTTTGAGTTGTCCTTCAGCCAAGAAAGGCAATAAAAAACCTAACTGTCAGAATGGAACCGATTTCAGTGGATTTGGTCATCTTCCACTTTAACCGCAACTTTAAACAAACTCCAAAAAAACACGAATGTGTAAGAGTTAGGGAGTTTCGCCCAGTCCTCTCTCACGAAAGATTATTCCTGCTTTAGCCCAAATCTACTCTAGATTGAAAAAGAACAAAAAACAATAAATAAATAACTTCTTAATGATTTTCAATGAAAAAAGTTGACCTTATTTCCACCAAGATTAATGAATTTGAGTCATCTGGGAATTCAAATACCCATGATTTTCAGTTTTTCTCAACTTCCTTCCTAGATTGATTGACCCCAAATAATACAGCCATTCTCTTCGTATTTCTTTAAAAATAACCTGTTGCAAATTGAGTTAAAAATTTTGAAAGTCAAACTGAAATAAACATATAACATAATTTTTTATTTATTTAAGGCAATTTTTTAAGGTGTCCCAACCTTAAAAAATTTCTGGCCCAAATTTTTGTTTAAACTTTTCCTTCTAACGATATTTCATATCAAAGTGCAGGAAAATAAAAACCTAAGATAAATATAAAACTATTTAACTTTTTTGTAAAAAAAAAGAGAAAAATAGAGAAATCTTGAATGATCTTATCCATACTAATTTAGATAAAACAATTTTTTTTTTTTTTTTTTTTTTTTGATTTATTTATTTATTTTTCCCTTTGGGATTAAAAAAATCATTACAAAATAGCATAAATATATAAAAACAATGAATATAAACAATTTTATTTTTATTTTTTTGAAGAGATAACAAGAATTAACAATCTCTTTTGAAATATTATTAAGAAGATTAAATTTTTTTAATGATGATTGTGAAACTTCGACGAGTGAATAATGTTTGTTATCTATTGTTATTTTTTTATCCAGGCTTTGGGTTTATCATCACCACACTACAAGAGATATAACGGATAGGATACGACCTTTTTCATTAAAATATATACCTACATTATTTTTAATCTAATATATCATATATATTGGTTCTTTTAGGTTTTAGTAGTCTATTTATTTTCATAATAATAATAGTTCTTACCAGCAACATAATCCCCGAATCCAATAGTGGTAAGTGTGACAAAAGCATAATAAACAGAGAGATCAAATGGCCATTCTTCAACAAAAGATATTATTCCGGATGGCAAGAAGATGAACACAATAAATCCTGGGACCAAGTATAATAAAATATCAGTGATCATTCCTGCTCTCGTCTCGAGACGCTCTTTTTTATATCGTTGATGAACACGAATGAACTGCAAAAATAGAAAAGAGAATTAAAAAATATATAATAGCCAAATATTAATAAACCCCCTTCCAGAATACTGGTTTATCAAAGTCATTGGCTTTGTTTTAACAAGAAAACAATCTCCAAAATCACAATTCAAAAATTATTCTAATTCTTAATAATGATTCTTGAACAAGTTACATATACAACTCTAAAAAAGTCAACAACATTAAATGAGCAAACACTTTTATTATTTTATTAATTTATATTATTCTTCCCTCGAAGACATTTAGGTCACCGGACTAGAATTATCAAGGATTTTCTGAGAGATATCCTTCATTCTTATTTATGTATGAATGCTCGAACTCATGTATAATCTCATATACTTTTTTTATACATCTGTGCTAGATATTAAAAATATCTATCGCAGATATTAATTATTCAGGGGCTTGTTTCATGAGAGTATGTGAATTGATCATCATTTACCCGTACTGAAACTAGAATTTATTTTTCTTAGACCGGTCCTTCATATTTTTATTTTGCATATTGAGCTGACCCTTCACCCATGAGACAATAATAGAAAGATTAGACTAGTTAGAAGGTTTTTTGAGAAAGGTGTGACTTTTTGGGGTTTTTTATTCGCTCATATTTGGGCTTTCTATCGATCTACCTAACCTCTTTTATATTATATTATATTATACAGTACATTAAAGAATTATATCACATCAAAAAAAGATGGTTTTAATTGGGGCTGACGAACCCTCTGTGCAGGCAAAATCCAAGAGGTCCAACGCCCCATCTTCTAATAATGGTGTTTTATAAATTATCTATTTAGAATCCTATCCCCCGTAGCTGAAAGGTTAAAGATAGTGACAATCTCAGGATTGATAACCTTCACCTTCCGGTGAAAATTTATTTATATCAAATGGATACCAATATGCATGGATAATTATATCGTAATCTTGTATATTATATATTGTTTAAAAGTCTATATGGTCTCAGATGCCGAATAGACTTAAATATTTATATATATATCCTATTTGCTTTTTTTTTAGTCCTTTTGGCATCGGAAGCCATTAAACTTAGGCGATCAATTTATATATATTGATGATATCTATTATCGGTGCATATTTATTTAAATTTAATTGGAAGTCAATATAATTTAAATAAACTTTATCGCTCAGGACGGGAAGAGAACTATTGACCTTTAGGTCATGATTTCTGATCTAAACGCAAGTCTGAGGCTTCAAAGATATTGGCGTTAAACACAGCCAGATATAATTCTTATCTTTGTCTAAGGGACAGAGCTTTTTTGCTTTACCACATAAACTAAAATTTTACCTCGATTAAATTAAATTTTGCTTGACTTTGGTTACCCCCTAAGAGAACTGCCAAATTTATTCATACCACAAAATAAATGGTCTAAATTTTATAAATTATTTCTAAATTAAAAAAGTGCATTTTAATAAACTTTTCCCTCCATTACGGGATGTTTTAAGTGAAATTTTCCAAAGATAAAAAGAAGAATTTCAAGGGTTACAAATTTCCTTATTTTAATTTTATTCCACTCAAATATTATTTTGTCATCTGAAATAAAATAAAGGTACCAAATTTAGTTATCAGGAAGTGACTTGAAAAAACTTATTTTACAAATTAGTTCTCGGAGTCAAGTCAAATAGCCTGTAAAAAATAACAAGATTAAAATTCTAATCAGACAAATTGCATTTGTAATGATTAATATTTTTTCTTTATGATTCGCCATTCATCTGAAAACCAGTTGACCCTGTCTTCCCTCTCTTTCTTAGACTATTGTCCAAATCATTATTTTATCTCTATCATTTGGGCGTTATAAATCTTCCCGGCATCTACATCTGTCACCTGACCTCCTAAGCCAACTTACCTAACCAGGGAGGGAAAAAAGGTTATAAGGTCACTGTTTATGATACATTATTCTGTTTTGTTTCTCGGAACGTCCTTGCTGGAATAAATTTTTTGAATAATTTTGAAATATTTTTTATTATAAGGTCACAATTTTGAACAAATAGATAATAAAAATTTTCTATTTTTTTCAAGGGAATTAAAAAAATAAAATTTATTCGATATTTCCTAATAAAAGATTAAAATAGTATTACTTGGTTATGAGAAAACAGCATTATCACATTATAATTTTTATTTATTAGAATCTTAGGGCAAAGAATGAGTAGAGAAGAAATAAAAATATTCGACAACATTAAGAAGCGCATTACATACGATAAATAAGTATATAATTACTAAGATATTTGTCCACATTTATTTAAATTAATTGATAGCAAATCAAATTCAAATAAATTTGATCACACAGGACGGAAGAGAACCTCTGAAACCTCTGCTCTAAGATATATATTAGAATTACGAATTACGATAAAAAGATAAATGTTTTTGAATACTTACCACACTACCGAAATATTCTCCAAGATTCGCAAGCAAAATTCCATTGAAGGGAATCCCGATTAAAGCATAGAAAATCATTAAAATCCTACTGAGAGTAAACGTAGGCGCCAAATTTCCGTAACCTAAAATAATAAATATTTTCTAAATTTATTATTCATTGGCACATCTACAAAATTATAATTTATGAATAAATAACTATTATTATTATTATTATTATTTAGTCTAGACCATAGTGATGTAAGAAGACACAAAGACTGGAAAATATTAATTATAACTTATTTATTTGTCTTTTTTTTTGAGGAGGGGAAGGGAGGGAGAAAGATCCGGTCTCAGAGAATTCGGCACTTTATATTTAGAGTAAAAATACAATCATATAAAACAAATTTTTGCGTGCCCTCTCCCCACAAAAAAATTATAAATCGTGCTAGATTCTTCTATATTATATATAGATAATATATTGCATATATTATTGTTTCTTTCTACTTATAAACGATGTTTAAAAAAAAAATCAATTTTTCCGATTCCATATTTTGAAAATTTTGCGTATTCTAATTATTTCATTCCTTCGTCTGAAAATGATAATTTCAAAGATTAAAAAAAAGGCACTAAAAATAAGAATACCTGTTTATTTGACCTCATTTTAAAGAAAATAATTAATCATTTTCATCTGTATTAATCCAAATGGATAGGCGTGTGCTTACTTATGTATTATATATAAATAAATAAATTGATTATCTCTCTTTCAAATGAATTGAGAATAAACTTGAACCACACCTTCATGTTTGGGAATTGATTGAATTACAGTCAATTTACAAAACATGGTTCAGGGACAGGAAACTGTTGAACCCCTTCTCACTACGCCTCCTATTATTGGCCGAATTTATTTTTTAATTTGTCATCATCATCATCATCATCATCATCAATCAATTTACTTGAAATTTATTAGTTTTATAAGAAAGAAAAAAAAAGTTTTGTCTTTTAGGTGCGCTTAAGTATTTTAAGACCCTATTTGCTAAAAATATTTTTTATAATAGAAGAGTCTATTTGTCTAGGAAGTTAAAAAAAAAATTTTTTTTTAATCCTTCATACTGTTTAAGTTATTAGTTTTTTAATTGTCTCCAATGTTGGTGGTTTATGTGGGAAACTGTCTCTGGGTTCCATCTCTTCTAGAGGTTTTTCCCTTTCCCTCAATTACTAATATTTATTATATCACATTCCTTATTTTTGATAAAATAACCTTTTGGTCATTGGGTCCCACATAAAAATTTTCTTCATGAAATAAATTTTAAATTTTTTCAATTTTGGATTTATTAGAATCAGGACCAAAATGAAATCCTTAGACAATTTTTTATAAGTAGAGAGAGTTACTTTGTAGGAATGCACAAAAAACATCCAAGTTTAAAAAATATCGAATTTTTCGATTCTGTCTTTTGAAAATTTTGTGCATCCTAATTGTGTCATTCCTTCGTCTGAAAAAGTTAGTAAAAATATTATAATTAACTGGAGAAGTAGACAACAGGACTAAGAGGCTACCTTCTCAATTAGGACATCCTTCTTGTTTCAGGTTATTTTAGAAAAAAAATCTCGAGTGGAATAGATAAATTTATAAGGTTGAGATTGCTGGTTTTCCCGGAATAGAGTTTATTAATGATAATATGAAGGTCATATGAAAAGTTGTAAAATAGATCCACACATGTTTATTCATATTAATTTGAACAAAAAACACTTTAAATATTAATAAAATTATTAGTAAAGGGTAAATTCAGATTATTTATAACCGGCTGGGCTGGCAGTAGAGAAGAGCAAAAGCTATCAAGATCTTTGTTTTTTTTTAAAGTCTTTTTCGGCATCTGAGGCCATTTAGACTCCATCCTTATTTATTTCTATCAATTGGTAGCCAATATATTAGAAATAAATTTTTATCGCTTAGGACGGGAAGCGAACCTCTGACCTTTGGTATGTGAGGCGAAACCTCTACCTCTGCACCAAGGGACAGGGCTAAATCTTTGTTATTAAGCAAGGCCAAGCACTCCTGAACCTCAGGATGGGTGGTCCCGAGGAACAAGAATGTAGATCATCAGCTTCGATATTTACAAGTAATAATTTAAAACCATACATATGTGAATTGTAAAACTAAATGGCCTTTGCAATCGAAAAAGAGTATAAAAAATAATAATGTGAGAAAAGAGCCCCTTTACACTTTATCCAATTATGATTAATGTAATATTCAAGCTAATAATATTATGATATTTTTACAAAATCACTGTTAATAATCTACTAAATTGATTTTTAATTTTATTAATTTTTTATATTAGTAGATGACACTTAAACTTTGATGCAAATAACATCATCAATCAAGGTTAATTAATTAAAAGCAAATCATTCTCTAACATCATGATATTTCATGTAGAATTTTTTATGGTTATAGGATAGATATTTGTTAATTTTTCATTCAATATAAATTTAACAATCCCATTCTCATAAGTTCAGTTTCCAGAATTTTTTTTACAAAATTGATTCGAGATAATTTTGTTTATTTTGCAAATAATAGAGCGTAAATAATTATTAATTAAATAATTATTTATCAGGTTTATTTATTAATCGATTTTGTTTTTCTCTTTATTTATTGTTATTTCAAACAAAGAAAAAAATATTATTATCTCGGCACATGTAAATATTTTATCAATTTAATATAGCTCAGTTGTCTTTCTGAAATAAACTTTAAGCTCCACAAGAAACAAAAAACGGACTAACTCATAAATCTAAAAGATACCTTTTAGTTGAAACCCTGACGGACACTGGGGTTTGAGCGCTCAAGGGAATTTAAAATATTGCGCCCGTTCATTAGCACCTGACTCTGGCTCACGATTTGTTATAAATTCAAGTTTTGTTACTATTATTTTCTAAACCTATAATTAATCTTGCAGAAAATGCATATATTTATAAAATAAATTTATTTCTTTGCAATCATTAATATTTACTTCAAAAATTTAACATTTTACCGGTTCCAATAAAAGTAACAACATAGGGAAACAGAACTCATTAAATGTTAGACATTGTCAGGATATAGCATTTATTTAAAATCCTCTGGATTTTATTCTTGCAAATTTTACATAATATTGTAATACAGTGTAAAGTGATGGGGTCAGGATGTATTCTACTGTCTCTATTCTCAAATTGCAAAGGCAACATTTCGCTCTGCCCATCTTGTTAAGGTGATATTTTAGTGTTCCATTAGAAGATTATTAGTCTTATGATATTTCTGTGTAAGAGTTAAGATCTCTTAATGTTTGGTTGCGAAAGATTAAATTTCTTTATGTAATTTAACCTTTAATTACTATTAGTTTTTATTTTCGTCCAGAGTCTGATTGTGAATCTCGATTATTCATATGGCAATCCACAGAATCACTTGGTAGAAAGGCTTAAGTGTCCTTATTTATTTACATAGAACTGTAAATTTTTTATTGTCAGTCAATTTTTATATACTTACAAAATTTTCAGGAAAAAGTAAGAAATAAAATATAGAAATTATTTATCAGATTTGTGTTGCCCTTCATTAGAATAGGTCAAAATTCACAATCATTAATTCCAAAAATAAATTTAGTTCCTTTCACCATTAACGGTTCCTTTAATATGGAGCTATATAATATTTAACTGTTCCTTACCTATAGTACTGACGACAGTAATAACAAACAGGAAGCTATTATAAAAATTCCATTTAAAAGTCAGGTCTTGAAGAGTAACGTTTCCAAATGGACGATCACAATATTCAGATAATTCTCTTTGAAGTTCTCGCAGATATTTATTAGGGACACAGTTGTAGTGTTTTGCAAGGAGAGCTGAAACATTTAAAATAAATACAAATTATTCAAGATTGCAAATATCAAACAAATATTATTTTCAGTAAATATTAATAGATTTATATTTCATCCACTTTGAATATTTTCTTTTCTTGCTTAATATAATATGATTCAATCATTTAATTCTCATATTTCATCTAGTTTGCCACATAGAGAGTGATGAGAGCAACTTGTTTTTAAGTCTTTTTGGCATCTGAGGCTATATAAACTTTAAACTATACAGAATATATTTATTACGATACTTGTAATCCAGGCATATTTATTCACATCAATTGGTATCCAATTGTGTAAATAAATTTTCACCTGATTGCCTGGATCTCTTAGTTTTTAAGGTAATCAATATTGACAATGTCAGTATCTTTAACCACTCGAATACGGGGGAGCCCCCCCCCCCTATCAGCCCCGAGTTAGCTACTCTATCATCATTAAGACTGAATATCAGCAAACTACTGCTAATGCTAACAATAATGGATATTATTTTGTTTGTTTAACAATGCAGTTATTAATAATTTAAACAACTTTGTTAATAAAAACTCCCACTGACATTGATGTCAATATTGAAAACCTTAAAAGCCAACGGGTGTGGATTCAGATCCCGAGCAGTCCGATGAACATTTATTTAAATCAATTGGATATCAATTGATATAAATAAATATGCATTGATAATTTATTTCGTATATAAATATATTAGCTACTATTTAAAGTTTAAAGTCTCTATAGCCTCAGATGCCAAAAAGACTAAAAAAACCTAATCATTAAATCGTACTTTTTGTGTATTTTATTAATTCTACCGAGAATGAAATAGAATCTAGAAAGGTATCTTCTAAAAATTCAATTTGGGAATTATTGCAATTGAAATTGTACACTTTAGTTACTTAGAGCTACTATCAGTTTCACTTATTAAAGCCCCCGCCCATTAAGTATTTAACACTAAAATTTAAAGAATTTAAAAAGTGGACTTAACTCATCTGGCTAGTGAATGGCTCTTTTAACAAATTTTTTTATTATTGCAATGAACCAGTATTAATAAAATAAATCCCCTAAAAAATTTTTTCATAGTTCTTAGGCGTATATTTGGTTGCCAGTAGCAAGACACAAGGGGCTAGATGCTTTAGTAATTAATTCCATAAAATACTCAAGAGGATTTATCTAAATAATTTAATGTGATTTATTTGTTAATTTAATGAAATAAATTAATTCCATTCCATTTTGCAAATATTTCTAAAAGCTTCTTAGCCAGTGCATAAAGTATTTAATAGTAGAGGTGATTTACGCCATACATTTAATTGCATTGTCACAAGTTTACATTGGATATCTATATTGAATATATTTATTTTAATTTTTTTGAGTGGTCACCCCTCTTTTTTGATAAAATCTCAATGAGAGAGAATCGATTACTCGATAAAAAAGATTCCGAGAAGTGAATTCTCATTGAGGTTTTATCAAAAAAGATGTGTGTCCATTCAATATAATTAGTCTAAGTATATCATCATTAATATCAAATATAAACTTATTAATTTATCTCTAAACAGTAATATATTTTTTTCAAATCTTTTTCGACATTTAGACTTCATAATGTAATTAATTGTATTGCGTCAATGATCTCTTTCTATTGTTAAACTATTTATGCACTGACGATGAATATATAAATATTTGCTAAATAAATTAAGTTGCGATAGAGTAAACTTGCTGTTTTTTTTTCTCCATTAAACCAAGAAACAAGATTTTTCAACTTCCTAAAAAACTTATGATTGATTATCTATCATTTAATTTTTTTTAATATATAGAAAATACAGCGAAACCTCTATATTTGCGACATCTTCAGTACTCAAAAATATGTCCATTATATAGAAGTGTCTGATATTTGGAAGTTAGATTAAGTTAAATGCAAACGTATAGTCCAGAGAAGCCGTCCGTTATTTCCGTGTTCGGTATTGGAGGTATATCGCTGTATATTTAAAAGACCAATTTACTATTATTATCATCATCATCATTTAAAAGAGCTGCGCATCCCCGCTTCTAGCCTGGAGAGTTTCTGGACCCCATTTTAAATTTAGTTTTCCCAAATAGGGGCACATATATGCTCGGTCCTGCCTTCGGCGGTCCCTGCGCCGTCCTCTTAATATCTTAATGTGGTAATTCTCTACTACCTGAGTTGAATAAAAATAAAAACATTTCCCTATCTCGTAGTGCCTCTCTATTCTCCCTCCGCCCAACTATTGGCTCACTGGATCAGTATAGTTACAATTACAGTGGTTAGCGTCTTCAAATCAATAATAACTATATTCGTTTACGTTCTTGGAAAAATTTTTAAATAATAATTTATTAATAAAGAGCATATTTTTTTAGTCTTTTCGGTGTCAGAGGCCATTTAGACTCCATCCATATTCATTTATATTAAACTGTAGCCAATATAAGTAAATTTTTGTTTCTCGGAAAGGGAAGCGAATCACTGCCCTTTGCTACGTGAGGCATGACATCTACCTCAGCACCAAGGGGCATGACAATTTATTATAGTTTTTTTTTTTTTTTTTTTTTTTTTGAGGGAAAAGCCTTAAAATTAAAGGCTTAAAAACCTTCAATCCTAACAAAAAAAATAATTCCCCGGTTGGTTACCCCTGGTGTAACGTGCACTGATGTCACACACCATTCCCTATCGCCGGTTTCGGGTTCTCTGACCCATTCCCGGAATTCCCTCTCCTGATTTCATTTTCATTTGGACCGTATAGGCCCACCTACCGGGATCCCCGTTTATTTACCCGAGGTGCTTACGTGTACGGAGACACA
>JAAAKE020073991.1:0-24937 GCA_010014785.2 Anisolabis maritima | reverse complement strand
GATCGAAAGCAATGTATTTCATCAATGCAGACATTGAAAGAGTTCTGTTTTTAATCAAGCCAAAAAATATTCATATTAATTATTTGTCTTTGTTAATTTTTGTATTAAGATCACTACAAGCTGCGATGCTAAACGAAAAAGCAATTCAATGTAAATATATATATATATATATATTATAGGCTACTAGAGGATGCATAAATTAGTTGGCTTTTTCTGGAAAATAGGAAACCCAAACGACTAAAGGATTTTTCAATTAATTGCTCCCTAGCTCCTCCATAGCGTTCAGTTGTTCATTTCTATGAATATTTAACTGCATGCACGGGTCCACTATTGAAGAGCAATTAAACAAAAAATCATTTAGTCAATTGGTTTGCATTTCTTCAAGCAATCACGATCTCATTTATGCACCCCGTGGTAATAAATGTGAATATAAGAATAAAGAAGTTTAGTGACGTCATTGAATGGAACCAATCTTCTTCTTTTTGAACCATGATTGGCAGGAGAGTAGGCTCTCTCCCTCCAGGTTAAACCGAATAGTATGATTGCCCTCTATCTCCTCTTTCTTTTAATGATATTTCATACCAGAGCACAGGGAAGTTAAAATGATGTCATGTTTTCATTTATTTTAATAATTTAATAATAGATGGCATGAAAAACGTACTTGAATTTATATTTAAATCTATCATTCTAGCCAAAGATACACAAAATTAGACAGAGAGAGAATTACAAATTTATTTAAATAGATAAATGTCTCTGTCAAGATTGATCAATGTTTTCTTCGCATGACTGACTAGTTAGGTAGTTTTTCTTTGCTGTTCTCTGTTAGTTATCTAATCGAAATTAAATAAGTATGCCATACCTCAAAAGTATAATTACATTACTTCAATTAAAACTAGATTTTGTTAAGTGTCATTTAATATGATGAGATGAGAGCCTCATAATAATAATAAATTAATTATTCGGTGAGAGATACAGTGTAATTATAACTGGTTAGAACCCAACTAAATAAATTTATCTAATGAATCAAGACTCTTAGTGTTTATTTATATTTATGTGAAATTGCATCACATTGGACTCATCAATTAATTCAAAGTGACCTCTGAAAGGACATTAAAAAAATTGTACTGGTTCTATATGTACGCAATACTTTCGGCGGGAAATTAGAAAAAAAAAAAACTAAAATAGACCTATAAGTAAAAAATATTTTTTGGCATCAATGTGACATGGTTTATTTTAATAAATTAATAAAAAAAAAAAGATAGTAATATACAATAATATTGTGTATTGTTAAATTACTATCCTCTATTACAATTTTCTATAATAAACCATAATTAATGCTAAAAATGTCTTTTTTATTTTATAATCGTGAAAGATAAATCAGCGCTTCCCAACGTTTTTCGTTCGCGAAGCGCCAAAAGTATTTTTTTTTTTTTTTTTGGGACGGTAACAAGTTAAAGAAAAAATTTCGCAAAATCAATAAATAAACTTTAACTTTGAAATTGTGCTTGAAACCCATTCTTTATATAATAATAATAAGTGTAAAAATTAATTTAAATTAAATTTTTTAGAGTGTTTGTTATTTCTCTGCAGACGGGCAAAAATTTCTGACGGACCAGCATCGGCGGTTGGGAACCTCTAGTCGAAATTATTTAATCAAAAAAGATCTTTTTCTAATTGAGTTTATTTAAGATTAAAATTTTAAAGGCACAATAGTCTCCTCTTCATCAGAAGCAAACTGAAAGACAATATATACAAAATTCGACAATAATATTTTACAAAGAAAAATTATTATTACATTATATGCCATTAGTAAATATTATAACAATCAAATATATGCCTGTAAAATACTATATTCAAATTTTAAAATCTATCAAAAATATTGTTTTTCAATTTATCTCTGATGAAGAAGAGCTTATTTCTTCTTTATTGTTTCCTTTATTCGGGGTTGGTATATAAATTAAACGAGTGAGAAGACCTGAATTTAGGGATTCAGAAAAGGAATATCAGCCAGGGCTCGGGCAACTCGAACTCACCAGGTGTGAGTCTCTGAATGTGGAATATAGCTTTTTTTTACTTTCGTGCTGAAAATATAGCAGTGTTCGAGCAGTACAATCAACTTTTAGGTAATACTCCACTTAGAAAAACCTAACTTTATGCCTATGCTGAGAGAGTCTCTCCTCAAATAGGTCATCCTCTTTAGCATAATTAAATGAGATGAAGGTGGTGGTGTGGAATTAAATATAAATTTGGCTAGAAATTGAAAGAGATTGGGAGTCTTAGGATATAAAGTATCTTCACAGGATTCCGAAAGATGGCAATAGCAACAATATGGGAAGTGATGTATATTTCTTCCCCTAGATTTTTTTCTTTTCGGCATCGAACAATTTAACAATAGAATATATAAATTCGAGACAATAACTGTTATCCGTCCATATTTATCCAAATCAGTTGATAGCTAATTATAGATAAAACACCGACGCTTAGATCATTAATTTTTAAATTTTATTTACTCCTTTAGCCAAAGACATGGGTTACAATTATACATTAATATAAAAATACATCTTACCCATCATTCCCCTACTTATAGGTATTAGTTTGTTTTTTAATTCAATTTTTCAAGTTGTCTATAAAAAGTCAATTAATTAATTTAACAAAGAGAGAATCGTTCAATTCATTAATTGCTTCAATTTTCAATAAATTTCCTTTAATAGCTAACAACGAGGTGTTTAAGGTAATAACTATAATGATAATAATAATTGGTAAAAAAAAAAGCGATGATTCGTTAAATAAATACGAAATCATTATTCTTAATGAGAAAAAAAAGGGGTTTATGCATCATGATTTGATGATAACTCTCAACTCTAAAAAAAAATAAAAAAAAATAAAAAATGATAAATTCAATTTAAAAATTTGTATCTCTCCCTCTATGTGAATGAATTGATGATGAAAGCGGAATGAATCCTCATTAAATGAAGAGGAAAAAAAATAATCTTTCTTTTTTTGTATACTCACAATTTGTTGAAAATGAGGGTTAATAAGAGGGGGTTGTCTTTAAATCTCACCTGAAACACAAAAAGAAAATTAATGATTAATAAAAAATATTAATAGATGCATTGATACTGATATTCATTTTGCTTATCATCGGCCCCGGAAAATTATACGTAATAATGTTTTAATATATCGTTAGGCCCCTGACCCTTAGTTCAGAGGTACAGGCTTTGCTTCCTGTCCAAAGGTCAGTGGACGACTTCCGGTCCCAAGCGTCAAAATTTATTTAAATTATATTGGCTACATATTGGTTTAAATATTACGGAGTCCAAATAGTCTCAGATGCCGAAAAAGACTTAAAAAGAAAATATATCTTAAATAAATACAGTACCATCATTGATACCTAATTTGATTTAGAAAGTATTTAGATGAAGAATGGATCTTATATGTAAGATGAGATATATACTAAAGGGCCACCATAGTGTGCAATAAATTTATTTATTTATTTATTCAAATAAAATGCTCTGAGACTAGAAGTCTCCTAAAGAACAAGTTCAATAATTGAATATTTTAGCAAAATATATATATATAAATACAGACCCATACTAATTGTATATATAATATAATTTATTTACATTGTTGAGATTTAAGATTCCAAATGAAAGGCCCAGAAGTCGACACAAGAGAGTTCGTGTTTGATTGCTGGAAGATAGGTAACCAAAATGACCAATGGATTTTCGATTAGTTTTTCTATAGGCAACGACGTCATGCTGAGTTGTTAATTTCTAGGAAGATTTAAAATGGCCCACTTTAACTGTTATGGAGCAATTAATCAAAATATTCATTAATGTAAGTTTGTAATTTGGGTTGCCTACCTTCCAGCAACAGAACAAGAATTAATTTAAGTGCCTTATTGGAGATTTTAAAAATTAGCGATACCGAAGAATAATTTGTCTCAAAGAGTGTAAAATATAGGCACTGTAATTTCACTATTTAAGAGAAATATTTTTTTTTTCTAAGACTGTTTGAATCACAGGAATACTATCCATCTCAAGTGTAATTGGACAAAATGTATCTTTGGTTTCGCCTTATTGGATTTTTAGAAGAAATGTATGAAATCCAAAATAATAAATTTAATAATAGGTAAAACATAATGAAATTTTTTTCGGCATCTGAGGCCATTTAGACTCCGTCCTTATTTATTTAAATTGATTGGTAGCCAATATAAATAAATTTTTGTCTTTCAGTGAACTTTGGGTATGTGATCCGAGACCTCTACCTCTGCACCAAGGGAGAGTCATTATGAAATTTGATATGATTTTGAATTTCATGTCGCTAGCTCTCCTAATTATCCATTCAGCCGAAACAAAAGATACTGGTTGTACAATTACTTTTAGTGAGAGTACATGTTTTGACGATATCCAGTCTTTAAATGGACGGACTTAAACACGCTTCTTCTTAGAGATCGCTCATCTGGTTATCCTCACTTTCTTTTCTATTTTTTTTTTTTCATTCGTAAGTCAGCGACCGGAACGTGGAACGGAATGGGAGTACCTTTAAGGATTTTACTAGGATGGGTTCCCGTTTTCTTTCTAAGAAGGAACCATCACCAAGAGATGAATTTGAATCTAAGTCGCTTTTCTCTTGTACTCTGTGGCTAATCGCCACCTCCCCCTGCCTTTTTTTAGCCTTCTTTCTTGTACCTTTTTAAATATAAATTTGTTTGTTTGTTTGTAACGTTTACTCATGTGAAAAGATTAAAGAAGGATTATTCTTTTTTTTTTTTGTTTTTATCACCACCAAATGAATTTCTCTTTTGATCCTTTTTCATATCCCTTCTCCTCTGGTTCTTTATGGTTAAACTACTTAGATTTGTTGATAAATTAAGCCTTAAGAGCCGCTCGCTTTGTTCTACTATTTTTAAAACATTCCCACAAGTCTCTTCTCTTTTTCTAAATACCTTTCTTTTTCTTTTGAAAAAATAAATGTGGATCTTAGATCCATAAGTATGATGACAAATTTAGGACACAGTTGTCCAAAAAATAAATTTTAGTTATTTTTTTTTTATAAAAATCCATATGCAAAAAAAAATAATTTTTGGTAAATATTCAAAGGAGAATTCGTGAATTTTTGAATGTTGGTACATTTAATTTTAAATGGAAATAAATTTTTAGACTAAGTCCAAAGACAAACTTGTTCCTCAACTAAGGGACTCAGGCTAATAATTTATTAAATTAATTGAAAGTTGACTTTCATAATTGGAGAGGGCGATCAAATAAATATATCAATACTTTTCATATGTTAATGAGAATTTAACATTTATTTATTTATCTAACTCTCTTCGTTGATGATCCATCGTAATCTAATTGCTTGAATTTGAATTTCCTTCACAAATTTTTTTTTATAGTAGTAGCCTCGTCTCGCCCAAACAAGGAAGGAAGGGCACCGCCTCAAAATACCTCGTTTAAAAGGAACAGAATTTTGATTTTATTATCCTTATGTTATTTTATATTAAAATTTTGTACCAATCAAACCAGATCTTGGGGAAGGGGCGAACAAAGGAGCTGAGAAAATTTTTTTTGATAATGCTGGATATCTGAAAATTTATAGTGAAATAAACAGTACATGTTGATTTGTCAAAGTGAATGCAGTGAGAATGCAACGGCTAACAGAATTATTATATAATAATATCATTTATAGTATTATTAGTTATTAAAATATACTATGATTAATGCCAAAGTGACTTTTAATGGAGAAATTAAGGGAGGGCATTTTATTCATATAAAGTGAAAATATCAAATATATGAATATACCTTAGGTTCATTTGACCAAGAAATTATTCAAAGACTGTGAATGGCTATTAAATAAAAGAACCGAAACGTCCTAGGGAGATTGAAACGGCATTCAGAGTCTCTCTTTTTGGCTGCCCTGCTTTCAGTTCTCCATTAAATATTCATCATAGCTACCTACTACTTCTAGTATCTACAAAATATTTTTTATTTAAGTTGTCAATATTTTGGCAGAAAAGTTTTAAAGATTAAGTTAGAAAACCGGATTCTAGAAAATTTTAATTCTCAAATACAAACAAAAATTTTATTTTTGGGAAAGAATAAAAAGGAATTTAAACAAAAACTCAATCAATGTAAAATTGGAATAAAAAAAGGATCTGACAACATTTTATTTTCTCTTATTAATATAGAAGAATGTATTGAGATAGCAAAAACATTTGATGTTGAGGTTAAATTTTATATTTCTGCTAGGAACCCCGTAAGGGCGCGAAAGTAAGGTTTTAAGCCGGTTTTCCAATAGCCACAAAACAATAAACATTAAGTGCTATATTCACCCTTGCTCACTCGATATGACGTCACATATACGACAAATGAAAGTCCATCTACATCTCATGTGACGGTTCATTCATCTATGCAAAGGTAGATGTCATCTGCTTTCAATCTGCTCTTGACTGAGGTAGGCCACGATAGAGAAATTGAGAATGGAAAGTATGCACTCTAGTTTTGAAAAGTCCCTACCTCTAGGCTGAGAGGTTAGAGGTATTGAGATTGTCATTATTGATAATCCTAAAGAGTCAAAGGAAATCAGTTCAGATCCTAGGCATTCCGATGAAAATTTATAGAGGAAAAAAGAAAAAAAATTGATATCACTTGATATAAGTAAATAAGCCTGGATAGTATTTACCGGAAATATATAATAGATATAATTGAATTGTTTAAAGGCTATAAGGCCGCAGGCGAAGTGACTAAAAAAAAATTTGGAAAAGAGTTTTAATAAAATTCTCCATTTGAAATTGTACCGTGGAAATTTATAATTTAATAAAAACGGCTACAATGATTTGATTAAACTTCATTTATTTCGAATTTTTTGTTCTTTCCTTCGCTAATTTCTTAAAATATTAAGGAATCTAAATTATGTATTTGCACTTAAAAATAAATAAAATAATTAAAACTTTTTACCTATTGATAGCTAATTAGAAAATTCCCCAGCACCTTTTTATTTGATCTCTTTAAGATAACCATATTATTATCTTTATTTTTTATTATAATAAAATAATAAATTATTATATTTTACTTTTTTCTTTGGGAAAATCACTACATAATTGCCATAATATAATACATAAAAACAAAATTTCATCCTCCTTTTTCAAATGTTATTAACTTGATTCTATTATCAAACTCATTTTTTTTTTAACACACACAAAGAGAGAGAGGAAGAGAGAGAAAGAAGAGAGAGCTCAATGAGTCGTGTGAAAAAGAAGAGAGGTGATATTCTTTTTTCCCCTATCGGAGCTTGACTCGTTCGTAATTGAGATTCTATAAATAACAGATAAATACTCGAGTCATAAAAAAATGATATTTATTTATAGAGGGGACGTTTTATATATAAGAGGTCTGGTTATTGTCAGAACTCGAGAGCTTCCAATTCACTCGCAAAAAAATAAAAAAAAATCAGAGTCAACAAAATTAAAAAAAAAAAATCACTGGTCAATAAATGAATAGAGAGTAGAGGGGGAGTCAGAGTGACAAAATCTATTTATTTCATTTATTTATTTATTTATTCTAATCAGAGAGTGATGGTTGGGTTAATATTTGGAGCAACTCTATTCTAAATTAAGACTGACCCTGCTACAGTACTGTTAACTGTTACTCTCTAAAATTATATGAATCTACACAATAATTTATTTAGGGACAAGGCATCATTGTTAACTGGCATTCAAAAGAGGAAAATTCTCATTTAATTAAGTAAATTAAGTACTTTTATTCAAAATATTAATAAGCATGAAGTTTTATTCCCAGAATTGTATAAAAACTGAATCGATGAGATTCTAGTGGACCATAAAATATTAGAAATACCTACATATATTACTAATACCATGGATTATAGAAATGAGTTCGTGTTTGTTTGACGGAAGTTAGGCAATCCAAATGACCAACTCATTTCGATTCGTTGCTCCACGCATGCGCATTCGTTAATTCATGAGGAAATTAAACAACTGGACATGTGTTTGACGCAGCTAGGGAGCAATGAATCAAAAACTCCAATGAATTGGTCATTTGTATTGCCTACAAATCACGAACTAATTTCTACAAGGCTTGATATATAGAATAGAATGGTTTGTAGAATGAGTTTCAAAAGAAAATTCCAAAAGTTTTTTATATGTAATTTCTTTGTTGTTATTAAAAATGAATATATTAATTTTTTAAGTAAATTTAAACTTTTTTTTGCCCTGTCCCTTGGAGCAGAGATAAAGGTCTTGCTTCACGTACCAGAGGTCAGTGGTTCGCTTCCCATCAGAGCAACAAAAATTTATTTATTTTATATTGGCTACCAATTGGTATAAATACGGAGCCTAAATGACTTCAGATGCCGAAAAAGACTTAAAAAATCTTTTTTTTTTTTTTTTTTTTTTTAAATAAAATAATCTCACGCACTTTATTTAGAAATTCACAGTACATAAAATTTATATTTATTTTATTAATTCATTGGTTATATTGTAAACATCAATAAGTTGAATAAATAATTAATTAAATTATTATTTATGACTTCATTACCAAGAGAAATAGAAACGGAGGAGGATGAGGGTGAAAACGGCCAAATTCAGAAATCTTTGAGCAATAGATCTCCTATGAGAATGAGCAGTATATAGCATTTTTTAAGAGTGTGAGAAGGGCTGGTTGAGTAATATATTTACACTTACGTAACAAAATTATTTTTTTTTTTTTGTAATCAATTAAGACCTTAAAATAAACAAAACAAAGGCACGTTCGCTTAAAATGGTTTAATTGAACGTTGTTGTTGTTGTGGCATGTCCAATTGGGTGATTTGCGAAGGAACGCCTACTACTTCTACTATTTTACTCATCGGCATTGAGAAGCAAAGGCAAAGAAGGTCAGTGACCCCTCCTCCTCGTCGGGCACTCCTGTCCCCGTCGTAACGTAACGTAACATAGTTTAAGTCGGTGAATTCCCATCAGCTAACTAGTTTTTATTTTCGTTAACTGTTTGTTTTTATGTTAATAAGTAGAAATCGGATAGAATAATATGAGATAATAGTATATAGCCTATGACCTTCAAAACGCAGAGAAAAATGAATTTAAATTAATTAAATATGTATTTATAAAAAATCAGGTGTGACTAAACGCACATCACACAACTTTCTCTCATACCAGATTTTTTGCGTTCGTCCGCCGTAGCCGTTTAATAGCAATTTAATCGATTTCGTTAGAATAGTTTAAGAAATAGAGCGGTTAGTCCTCCGTAAAAGATTACATCAGTAACGTGGGCCCCAAACAATTTTGGGTGGGATCACCTAATAAATAATTGATATATGAATTTTAATTAAAATCGTGAAATTTGAGAAAATCGAGTAAAACTAAAAAAGTACATCAGTAAAGTATTAGTACTATTTGGTAGATTTTATTGAAAAGCTTCGCGGTACATGCAACGGTATCTAAAATGTCTTAAATATAAAATTTCAACCTCGTACGTTTTTTTCGTTTTTGAGATTTTGTTCACACACACACACACACACACACACATCATTTTGCGAGACCCAGGGGGCCACAAACTCAAATTTTATATGGATTGACTATTAATCTGCTATACAATTGCTCTGATCCAGATTTAAGATCTAGAGATTGGCGACCCTAATCCTCTTATCAATATAATTACACACATCTAAATTTGATGTTTAAGTGGGAAATTTGAAAAGATCATTTTAATTGTGATTTTATAAATAATTTTTAAAAAATACTCTATTATTTATGAAAATTTTTTTAAATAGAATTTGATTCTTCATAATATTTTTTTTTTTTGCGAAAGTAATTATATTCAAATAAGTACTTAGGGTAATTTATAGTGATTATACAGCAGTTTTTTTTTTTTTTTTTAATAGAAAATTATTATATGAATAGAATCTAAATAAGAAAGGTTCGTAATTTAAATTATAGGGATATAAAAGATGAAGATCCGTTTTTTTTAACACTTTATCTTGTCAAGTTTATTTGAAATCAACTCAAAAGGTGTTAAATTAAATTATAGTTGTAAATACATGGTAATTGTAGATTTTATTTTTTGGTTTTAAATATTAATAATAGAGTAGAAAATGACAAGTTCGTGACCGGCTTCGGTTCAAGTCAAGGTCAAGTCATCAGGCATGGGAATTTTTTTTTCTCTGTCAAACTTAAAAAGGTTGAATGGACGAAGGACGGAGTCTAAATGGCCTCTAATGCTGTCTTGAAAAAAGAAACGAAATTATATCATAAGTAATATAAATAATTTAATAATGAAACAATTTATTTAGAGTAGTGCTCAAATCTAGTTTTTGTCTAATAAAATTTTATGACATATTTAAAGTGCAAATTTAAATCAAATCTAAGGGTCAGTGGTTTGTTTTCCGTCCTAAACATAAACTTATTTCAATAATATTAGTTATCAATTAATTAAATATGGACGGACTCTAAATGGCCTCGGATGCCGAAGACTTAAAAAAATGCTTCTTTATGCTAATAACAGATATACGTTGGATATTGATTGGAGGTCATTTGGAAGAAATTAACCCAGCGAAGAGGCGGAATAGGATTTACAGTGCAGACAAATTCAAGGGAGAAGAAAAAGAATTGGTGCCCAAAGTAAATTTTATCGTTCATGAAAGGAACCAAAAAACTGTCCTCTTTGATTAAACAACAGGTTCGTTGGAGCTTGAAAATAGGTAACCAAAATAAGATACTGAATATCCAACTCAAAATTAATTAGTAACTCTATTAATTATTCATTTATTTTGCATCTTAATTGGGAGAATTTTTGTTATATGATGTGACACCCCTCTTCTCTCACTTGAACCCATGCGATTTTTTGTATGGGGTCCCTCAGATGCCCTTTAGAAGAAATATGAGGAAGGGTCACAGATGCATTCGTTGGTATTGTCAGTGGGGTATGGAGCATGAATACACGATTGACGTATAATCAAGGGTGCATTGAGCATCTGTAAGGTACATAATTAATTGGAGATTGAGTATCTGTTGTTATGCGTCGTTTACTGAGTCCGCTATAGTTATTGCAATTTCAATTTTTAAAGTGACTTATGAATGATCCTGTTTTAGTCTATAATGTAAAGAAATAGGAAGACACACAATTAGCTCTTATGTTCCTTAAAAGAACCATTCACTGGCACAAAACAAGAACTCTAAAGGAATCCAAAGGAAAGACCGTTTTTTCAGCCCATTATATTTTATTTGACATTGTCTAGAAAGAAATAAATGAGCACGTAACATGCCCAAAGACTTTCTTAGATGACCTAAAGTTAAAATGTTTCTAAATAAAATAATAACATTTTCAAAATCCAATTATTATAATTTTATTTCTTTTTACATCTGATGATTAGTTCAGTTTCTTTTACATATAGAAGTAGAAAAACAAAATTCTTCAATTCTGTGAAAATCTAATATTAGAAACGGATCAAATCAACGAATGGTTGATTTGAGATTCCCTTTGAAATAAATACGAATAGGTAGAAGTAAACAAAATATTTCCGTTTTTTTATTTATTTTTTTCTTTAGAGAAAGAGAGGGCGTCTACCCTAGTGCGTTCATTCATTTATCACTTGGCTGTCTCAAATGTCATTTTCTTCGAGTCGACCGATATTTGAAATCTAGATAAATGATTTGTTTTCAAAAAAGTATTTGCAAAGATATAAATACAAGGTAGTACTGATTTTTATAAAAATTAATAATCATTGAGTTTAAATCATTTGTATTAGACAAAGTATTTTTTAATATAACCTTCATTTAGATTCTCTCTAATGATTTAGGTCAAAGACTGACTAATTTTGGTAGTTTCTAATTTAATTAGGATTATTCCAGAGTTATCATGACCTGATTGAGAGATTTAATCCTGTTTGCGGTCTATTAAAAAATGTAACTTCCTTAATCCTCTTGGTTTATAATAAATTAAAACTTAATATTCTTTTATAGATTTTTATATGTAAGGAATTCGATCCAATTCTTCTTTCCTCTAAGGTAGAAACAATATGTGGCCACATAATCCAATTCAACTTTCAATTTTTACAAACAAAATCAAAGGGATATTTTTTAGTAAAATGGACATGCTATAATACAAAAATTTTTGGATTTAATTTTTAACAATAACACCAATGTTACTAAGATTTTGATAAAACTGAACAGGAATGGATAAGATCATCATTGTTCTTTAGTAAGGTCAAGCTTTTGAAAGTATGCAGATAGCCGAGTTATCTCTTTGAAATTTAAATAATATTTAAAAGTCAAAAATGTTCTATAAATAAAGCATCATTAATCATTTATTCCCTTAAATGACTTGCGGAGTTTGTCATTGGAAATAGTGGAATTTACTTTTGCTTCTCGCAACAAAATTTCATTTTAAAATTCCTTCAGAATACAGAATGAAATAGAAAAGCAAATATGGAAATAGACATTTAAAAAAGAACATAGTCATAGAAGAATGTATAAAAATTATTAAAATGGACAAAATTTCTTTAAATTATTTTAAGGAAAATCGAGAGAATAATTTGAGAAGAGGGAAGGGGTTATTGCTTTAACTTTCTCAACCGCCAAGCGTTAGGTCCCTTTGGCCAATCTGAATAGAAAGTTAGTCTGTGCATAAAGAAAAAGAGAGGGTTGAGAAAGGAGAAAACTACCGCTTAAATCTCCTGACATTTTCAAATTTGTTAAATATACAAATAGATGAGTTTTGATTATAAGAGAACAGTTTAAGAAGGAAATCTCACTTTCTTTTGCAAGCAATTTCATGTATTATATGTTATTTAGTTGGTTTTTTTGGCGAATCTATTTATCGCTCTATTTATCAAGAATTCGCCGTTCCAGTTCTATTAAAGGTTTTGTTATTTATTATTTAAAAAGTTATTAATGTGTTTGGAGGAGAATGGCATCTTCATTAAGTATGAATCAGAGTTGGATGAAATTAATTTCCCATCTGTTTAAATCATTTCTTGTGAAATACAAGTTTCAACTTTACGTTTAGGTCTCGAATAACATCATCTTCGTGGCACCATGATTCAACGCACTGGATATGAATATTAAATAGATTTCCGTTGCCATCCATATACATACAGACACATATATACATTTTAAAGATGTTCCATAATTAATCAAGTATGCAAATTAACCACCCTAAAATAATATAATTTATTTCGGATGGGAAAATTATCTATTAATTTAAATAAACAAAAAAATGCTAAGAAAAATAATAAATTAAAATATTCTATAAATAAAAAAATTCCCTATGAATAAGAAGAACATCCCCCCCCCCTAACCCTTTTAGGATGACAGAACATACCATTGTATTCATTCATTTACAGTCTGAAATATAAAAATAAAATATATAATAATATATTTAATTTCTTCTCTGAAAAGACGCTTTTAAGCGGAAAAATTTAAATGAATAAACACTTGTAAATACCGCAATTCAAATTGCAAACCCTTAATTTTAGAGTGTGGAAAAAAATAAAATGAATAATTAAATAAAATTCTTTTGCAAGATCATTAAAATAGGTATTTCTTGAAAAATTCCATGCCTGCCTGACGTACCAAAAAAAAAATATTTAAATAAGTGAAGGTGGACCGGATTGCGTCACAAAATAATTACAATGCGATGCTAATCCAATACCTTCGAGTATTTTTCTTTTAATGAATACCTTTAAAGAAAAATTTTTAAGTCTAAGCAATTTTGATAATTATCTCCAATTACCGTCCAACATGCCACCAACTTTTTATATAAAAGCCCCTTTTTATGCGAAGTATTGAGAAAAAAATAAACTATGCCTATATTATTTAAATTATTTATTTTTAATTTTAAGATCACTTGAGGGAGGTATTGTAAACACCTTTAAAAAAATTAGCGTTCTTGTAACACAAAACACTATTTTGGTATCAAGTTGGTAGCTTATTGGTAGAGAAAATTCGGTATCTAACTTTATTTAAAAATTCTTGTCTATATTTAAATAAACTTTAAATTTGTGATGGTACGGTACAAACTAAATGGAGGGAGTGATTTTTATCACTTTTATGGGTTTGCCAAGAAAATATATCAAAAATTTTTTTGAATTTGCTGTTAGTTAGTTAAGTAATTACTAAAAAATTTTTTAATAGGACTTGATTAATTTAAAATTTGTCTAAATATGAGTAACCCCTATGACGGTTTTGTAATGGTATTTTTTTAAACGTACAATCGAATTTCTAAGACTACAATTTATATATATGCAGGGTGTCCAAGATTAAACTGGATCCATTCCAGTGGCACATTAGGATAAAAATGTATTAATCACAATGTGTGTGCAACTGGACTGGGGCCGGTTTTATCTTAGGCTCCCTGTATATAAAAAGGCATTGTTTTTCTCGTTCCCAATTCAGTAACTGGTGGGGGCACTTCATAACTTTTAGTGAAAAAAAAGACCTTAATATCCTCCAAATTATTATTTATCTAGTAGAGTAAATCAGAACTCGTTAATGATGCTCATTGTGACGAGATTAATTATTAATTTACGATTCGTGGAATAATTAATGGAATTAATTTAGATTAAGAAAACAAAAATTGGACGTAAACAAAATAATTGGCTTTTGGGTGCTGCCCGATTGTCCATGGAACGGAATGAATGAAAGAGAGAGTATTGAACCCGTTAGATGGATCCATTTGCGATCTCTGCATTTCGCAAGCAATTTGCATTCATTCACCAAGAGAGAAAATAGTTCTCTCTCTATCTCTTTCTCACACACACATTTTTAGAATGAAAAAGAGGCGTAATAATAAGTATGAATATTTATTTTAATATTGGAATATGGAATATCCAATTTCACTAAATAAATAAATTATGAATCGATATAGAAGCGAGAGAGACATTTGAATTGAAATCACCTAAAAAAAAGTAAGCTTAAAAAAAAAAAAATAAAAAAAATACATTTTAGAAAATAAAATAAAGAGAGAATAGAGAAAGATGGAACAATGTTATAAGACGAATCTTGTCTCTGCTTCTTAGAGTACTAGCTATATGTCTGTTGTCAAAAACTTCAATTCCTATTCAAATTAATAAAAATACAAATCTAATGATAAAAAATTGTATGAATAAAATTCATTCATAGTGATTTGGTGGATATGAACGAAGAATAAGCATAATGGATAAACCACATATTTTAACTAAAAGAAACATATATATATAATCAGAGCTGATTTATGGCATAAGCTTTATAGTCCTGAAATGAATTGTAAATTTAATATATAAATTTAAATTAATTAATTAATAAAAGTCTCTATCAAATGTCCGTGAGGTTAGAGGTATTGATTTTTTTTAATTTTAAGTAATTCAACTGCTGAGGCCATTTTGACTTTAAAATATACATATATTTTTAATCAGAAAAACGTGTATCGATTTCTTACGACGGACATTTAACACTTGTTTTTCGGAGGCCACCTATCCGAGATTCAGCACGGCTTGGCCTTGCTTATTAACATTGATCTCGGTGGCTGTTCCTCTTTTGGCCGGATATTGTTAATAGTGATAATCTTAAAAAGTCAAGGGATGGATTCGAATGAAAATTTATTTTAATCAATTGAATACTAAATGAAAAATATGCCTGGATAATTAAATTATATGATAAATAATATATGAAAATTGTTTAAAGTGTATATGTGCAGAAAAATGCGGAAAAAAATTTTAAAAAATAACATGGAAAATAAATTAAGTATATTTATATTTAATAATAGATTAGTTTGATATAAACTATCATGAAGCCTTTAAAATATAGTAATATATTTTTTTTAATAAAATTTTCAAGACCTATTCATATATATTCAAAATATGTATTGTAGCGACCTTTACTAGTCATAGCCTTTTATTTAACATGTTTTGTAGGTAGATATTTTCTGGTGGATTAAATGTCCATCTAGTTAAACCCAGGATCTCCATCCTATCTGGGACATCGGTGCCATGCTAACTTACACTCGATTCCACCAGGATCGGCAAAAATTTACTTACAAAACATATTAAATATTTTTTTAAATCTCGTTTAGTTAGTAGTGAGAGTAAGGAGTAGTACTAACAGAGGAGTACCCCTCTCCAACTCAAATTTTTTTTAATTGTCGAATTATTGTATTTATTTAATGCTTAAAATTATTCTATTCACTTTGTTATTCATTATAATTATAAGAACAAGAGCTATGAATAAGCATTAAAGTGGGATTAAAAAAATATATAATGGTATCACCCATGTTTAAATAGCTAAAGAAAAGAAAAAAAGTTAAAAAAAAACTTGCAATTAAAATCATGTTTAATTTACATAATATAGAGTTTAATATTTTTTGTTGACGCGTGCCATTAGTAGAATCTTATGACATTATGACCTTAAATATTTTCATTATCTTTACGATATTAATATTTCTTAACATGAAGCCTCTAGAAAGTAATTTGTCATCCCCACTAAAGAATTTAATAATAAAAAATTCAAGTAATGATCTCAATTAATAAGACAGAAGCAGAAATATTTCGAAAGTTTCGAATATTAATACACCCATCCCTTGGAAATAAATATCAAAACTAAACTTTTCTCTAGGTAAAGAAAGTTGAATGATGTGCTGTCTAACCAGATTTTTTGCGTTGGTCCCCCTAAGTCTCCCCCTTAATACCAAATTAATCGATTTGTTTAGGGTAGTTTAAGAAAGAACGGTTACTCTTAGTGTGTACCCGAACAACAAAAGACTACATCACTAAAGTGGGCCCCAACAATTTTGGGGCGGGTAAGTGTTGACATTTCAAAGCTCATCTAATAAATAATTGATATATGTATTTTAATCAAAATCTTTAGTGCAAATTATGAGAAGATCGAAAAACTAAAAAAAAAAAAAAAAAAAAAAAAACCTACCTCAGTAAAGTGGGCTTCAAATAATTTTTTGGAAGATAAGAGTTAATTATTAATTAATTCAAAGAGTATCTAATAAGTAATTGATATACGAATTTTTATCCGTAAGGGTGAATTTTGAGAAAATAAAAAAAAAAAAGTTCATCAATAATTAGTATTCTTTGGCCGATTTTATTGAAAAGTTTTGAGATGTTTGCGACGAGGGTACTTAGCTTAAATATAAAATTTCAGTCTCGTATGTTTTTTCGTTTTTGAGAAATCATGTTTTCACACACACAGACGAGTTTGCGAGAACCATTTAACCTGAGGGGAAACGTGTATTTCCGTTGAAATCTCGTCATTGATTTCTTAGCAATCGCAATACTTTCTCACTAAATATTTCATATATAGTTAAGAGAAAGTAAAAAAAAAAAATAATAATTCGAACATCAATTAAACTATTGAATGTTTTATTTCACTTACGGCTTGTCTTGTTAAATGAATTTTACAATTTTCTATTATTCACATAATAAAAACATATTGAATAAATAAATTTAATATTTATTTTATAATATATAAATTTAAATAGCAATTATTCAAGCCTTTAAGCTATTTATTTTCACATGTTTAATTTTGAAAATAAATAAATTTTTATTTTATTTGTTGAATATTTATTTATCTATTTAATTGTGTGGATGATATATGGTTTCAATATTCATGGTTCAATAAAATTTGTATACATTTCAAATGAGATTTCTCGATGAATAAAGCATCTATGTATACATAGAGGGCGTTATTATAAAATCGAATAGAGTTAGCCTAGATATTTATCTATATAATGAAATTTGTTTCTCTTTACTACCTAAGAGATAGAACGGATTTTATAGGGAAAATTTTATTATTTATTTTATTTCTAAATCATCCAATTGGAAATTTCTGAGTTCTGAGTAATTAATATAAACCAATTTGTGTTGATAAATTTGGCTAGATAATAGATTCATGGGAAAAGACAAAAATTTCAGTAATATTCTAAAATGTTTCTTTTTCTTCTTGTTTATCAATCTTTTTATAAATGATTACCTATGTAGAATAATTGTAACGGGGAAACTCCTTTAATGAGATAAGGCTCACATAAACAAGAATAATAAATAAATAATAAGTTTCAGTAATAGAAATAAGAATCTATATATAAGATCGTATTCTTTTAACGAGGAAGGGCTTTCAGAGTTCAGGGGCCCATTAACGTGTGTGGCATCGAATGTTTTATATTAACTTAATTAAAAATATCCTTAAAAGAAAAAGTAGGGCTAGAAAATAAAAAAAGTTTAGAGAGAATTTATTTCTTCGAATATGATTTAAGGTTAAAATGTTTTCCAAAAGTTATAGGCCACTTATGAACTTGAGACTCACTGACTACTAATAAAGAAAGAAAAGAGTAATAAAGAATAGATAATAGCTGCTACTTATTTTAAGAAAATTTAAACGAGAAATGATCCTATTAACCTTTGGTATATTACATTTTAATTGAATATTGTTAATAAGCATAAGATTACCAAAAGCGTGAGGAAAGAATAAATGTACCTGATAGTTGCCCATTACATACCAGTACATGTATATATTTTATAGATCAATGATATATTATAATTTTCCATTTCATCACACTAATGAAATTAATCTAATGTATATCAATTACTAGCGAAGGCCGCCTTCGCCCCCTGTCTCTTCTGTGGAAATATTTTTTGCTTATCTTTTTTCTTCTCAGCAATCCCGAAAATTATTAAGGCAATAATATGGGTCTATTATTTTTACATGTCACCCACCTTCCCTCCGAGATGTCTTATCTCGTCAGAATTTTTTCCAGATTGTAAGTCATATGTGTATCAAGTTTAGTTGAAATTTCTCCAGGCGTTCCAAGTTATGCTGGAACATTATATAAGCATACATATATCCATTTTTATACATGAGGATAAGAAGAGATAATTTTTTTCATCCCTCTTAACCTAATAAGAGGAAATGTCAAATTTTTGAATTTGAATTTTCAACAAAAGAAAAAACATGTTTAATTATTAATTTGAGAATTAGACAAGAAAAATATTATACTATGCTAATTGTGAAATATTACTATTTATTATTTGCTTTGTCCCATATAAAATATTGAAACTATTTGAAACCATTTTGACTACTTTCAAGATTGTAATTATTTGTTTTTGTATCATTTATGAGAAGGATGTACAAAAGTGCATGGATCGCAAAATGATAAATTGAATGATCAGAATTTAGTGAATTATTGATTAAAGTTTCAAGGGGAATCGTTTGGCTTTTACAGATGTTTAAGATTTTTGGAATTCCGAGAGTATAATAATATAAAAATTTAAATATATGAAGAGATCTTAAAGTTTTTAAAGATACAATCAACAAATAGGACTGTAGTAGTGTTTTAGTCCAATGGCTGTTGGCTAAATGGGTAAAATAAATTTAAAAAAAAAGGACTGTATTCGGATAGGGTATATCGAAACGTCAATAAATACCTTCTTATGGAAAGAATTTACGACGGAGAAGCGGGCTTGCCCTATATATTTTTCACACGTTAGCTTGAGAGAGGAGTTAATAAAATATAAAATGTATTATTATTATTATATTAATAGAGGAAGAAGAAATTAATGGAATTAGAGATAGATATTTTTGTATCTTCAAAATCGCATTTTTTTTTTTTGTTAACATCAAAAAAGAAAAAAGAAAAAACAAATTCCTTGAGACAGAGTATTAACAACTCAAGATAAATATACGTCGACGACTGAGAGAGCCCACACATACCTACGTATCCTATAGATAAACACGCGCGAGAGAGAGAGATATCATCGAATTCATTAATCTATTGTTCTATTATGAGCGGGACTCTATTAATAAATTATAAACAAGGGCATAATTATATGATCAGCGTAGAATTCTTATTTGATAGGATTGAATTAGCATTAGACTTTTTTTTTTTTAATTTGAATTGTTTATTAAAATTGATGATCTGACAAATGATCATAGATCTTCAACTTTTTTTTTTCGTGGGTCAGAAAAGGATTTCGAAATTATGAAACCTATTGTAATACATGTAAAATAGGAAAGCCTTTTTTAAAGATTAATTGAGTCGATGAAGATTATTGGAAAAAGAGGAAGGGGAGGGTTGTCTTTAAATTTCTAATTTTTTTTCTATTAGGATGCACTCAAATAAAAAAAGGTTGGACAATCTCTTTCAGCATTTAAGACCACATGTAAACACATATGATAAATTATGGTAAACGTGTCGTTAGCCGTTATCCGTTCATATTTATTTAAATTACGTTCTGTTAAATTACGATCTACGCTCAATTTAATGCTAATGGGTTTGTGGTTAGCGTTACGTAATGTTGTTTTTAGCATCATAATATAATTAGAATTTTATCCCAATCATCCCAAAGTCAAAGAAAATTGTAACTAGTTAACAAGCCGTCAAAGAGTGTTTGATTAGAGCGCATTTTCCGGGTCTTTTAAAAGCGATTACATTCAAGGTTAATAATAAATAATAGTGAAGAAACTTAATTATTTTTCTAAAAGACAAAGTCGGTATCTCTATGTAATGTTATAATACAAAATCACTGAACTTTTTTATTCAAAATAAATAATTTTTATCTCTCAGGATGGGAAGCTGGTTCATATATAACTTAGCTATAAGTGAGAGGGTCAAAAAATTTATAGAACTACCATCTCTATCAGTGGTTCTTAAACAGGGGTGCATGCACCTCTGAAAATGCAAGGGGGAGCGTGCGAGACATTATATTCAAGAAAAATTTTATAATTTTAGTAATTGAGACCCAAGGTTTTAATCAATTATTAATTCCGTTATATATCGTTTAATTCTAGAATTAATTGTAAGTTTTTAAACTTAAAAAAAAAATATATAAAATTTAAATTAACAGAATAAACAACCTCGTTGTATTTAAATAAAATCATCGTTTCAAAATAGTTCTGTATCTAATTGTTTTTTCATTAACTTGTCTTGAATAAATTGCAATTATATTCCAAATACAATGTTAGTTTTTTTCCCCCTCTATAATAAATAAAAATTTTCCCAAGGGAGTGTGGGAACAAATTTTTAAAACTCAAAGGATGCCAGCAGTTGAAAAGGTTAAGACCCTCTGGACTAAATCCACTGATAAATAAAATTCTATTTGGATGGGGTATATTGTTGAAAAAGTAAAAACTCATTTGCCTCTGCCCCTTCGAAGAGTAAAAAGAATTCTCTTTCATTATCCAAATTAACTACGAAGAATTTCAAATATTAATGAGATAGATCAAATAAAAATGCTAATACTTTGGCAGAAGTAAATTTATTAGCAGATGATTATTGCCGGATATCGCCAAGGTTATTTACAACTCTCCTTAATCAGCTGGCTCATCCAAATAATATCACATATATAATTGTTAGTTTGGTCATAAACGGGAAGACGAAAATTTTCTGATAAAGGAGAGTTGTAACCTCAAAAATAACTGGCAGTAATTTGCTAATAAATTTACTTCTGCCAAAGAATTAGCATTTGTATTTGATCTTGATCATTATCCAAAAGTCAAATGCTTCTGCCCTGAGTGATAAAATTTAATGAAGAAAAATAAATAAATACGGAAGGATAACAGTTTATGTCAAACATTTATATAGCTACAATTTATTGCTTATAAATAACATAAAAACTACTATCGATTGAGCGATTATTATTCAAAATCTTTTTGTCGTATTTGTGAGCAATTTATTCATGGATTTAGCTTGAAAACAGATCACGCATGCTCAGTTCTTAAATCTCCTTAGAAATGAACAACTAAGTATGCCCAGTCTGCTTTAGAATAGCTCTGGAGGAATTAATCGCAAAATCCACTAATGAATTGATTATTTGGATTGCCTAACTTTCAATCAAGCAAAAACCAACAACAATATTTGTACTCATAGAAGCTTAAATAACAAATGTGAGAATCGAATGATTTAACGATATTTTATTCACACTCAAACAGAAAATTTTTTAGGAGGATTTGTCTTTTTGGGCCTTAAAACGTATATTTCCGTTAAAATTTCAACATCAATGTCTTTTTTATTTTAGTATTTTCTTTACAACTATAATTTCATATTTAACTAAGAAGTAAAATTAATACTTATTCATATTTCAATAAAGTAATATTAATTTCCCTAATATTTACATAAACCACAAAATTCTATTAAAAGTATTTTTTCATCAATGAGACAATAATATTAAAAAAAGGAGTCTGTGCGTCTCATTCTCTTTATAATTTTCATAACTTTGAGTTTGATTAGAATCTTTCTTTATTAACTTCTCTTTCCTTGAACAGGAAGTGGAAAATGTAAATTGAATATTTTCTAATTCACCTCTTTATTTGATCCAAGAGAAGGAACACAAAAATAAAAAAAAGGGAAGAAAAATAATTCTTTTAGATGACTCTTTTTCTAATCGACTTAATAGGAAATTAATTATTAATTTTTGCCTTTATTAAACCTTTTCATTTTTTATTTATTTATTTATTTATTTATTTCGTTTCTTTGGCTTTCGAACACATACCTTAAATGCACTTCTTTATTTCCTATCTATAACTCCTCACTTCTTATTTTTAATCAACTAACTAATTATACATCTTTCATATGTGTCCTTTCGTCTAAGCTATGAGAGGGATGTACTAGGGACTTTTTTGGCAAAGCGGAAAGGCATATAATCATCCTTACCGGCCCTTTCAAAGAACAGGATAACAAAAACTCCTCTTCAGCAAAAACAAATCTTTTGTTTCATGACAAGGCCAGTAGATCGCTAATAAAATTTACTTAAATTATATAGGCTGCAAATTAAATTAAATTAATATGGACGGGTAACGGTTATCGTCATTTTATAAACTACAATTTATCGTAAATATGTCTAATGGCATCGGGAAAGAAAAAAAAGGCACGCCCTTTAAATCGAGATCTTGGCTTTGGTACAGAAAACTAAATAATTTAAATGCTAAAACATGAAACAATTTTCAAATGAATTTTTTATTTAAAATAATATTATTAAAAATTAAAATCTCCATATTCATAAAATGAAAATATTTTTTGCATGATTGGAATTAGTAGGTGGGTGCTGAAATTGATAGTTATTGCGTATATGTGGGTTGTAATAATCAATCCTTGATTGATTTTCATAAACCGGTGCCCACCTGTTTGTTATTAATATTTTTTTTAATGAACATTTATATTCTTAATAGCGTTATTAAATCAGAGCATAATTATTTCATACATAAATTTATAAAAGGCCGCAGCGAGAGGGAGTAGTGTAACAGCTGGGAGATAGTCATAGTCATGTATACAAAATATTTATTTTTAAATATGATATATTGAAAATACTTACTGAAAAATGGAACCTTTAGAAGGAAATCTGAATTTCATCTTGTCATGTAAAAGTTAAACAGTAAATACATTTGAATAAGTTAAGGACTAACGGATTAAAACATTATTAAGCTATTTTTCGCCATCAAAAACTAATTTACTATGGATTATAAAAATTCGTTGATTTTTAATTCCTGGAAGATAGAAAAAACTCAAATGACCAACTTCCTAATGATGATTTAGATTCATTGCTTCAGAAAGAACCAAGCATGCGCAGTTGAAATTAATTGTATGTTCCGCTCTGGATGAATGAATGAAAGGAACGATTTGAGTTTTCTATTTTCATGCATTTAAAAATCAACAACGCTCTGTGGTAGAGAGCTCGCCTCGCGTAACTAAAGTTCGCTTCCTGTGCTGAACGAAAAAAATTATATATATTATAAATTAAAATAAATAAATAAGAACGGAGTCTAAATGGCTGAAAAAGACTTCAAAAAAACAAATTTCTGCAACCCATATTACACCGCTTTATTATATTGTATTATTAGAAAAGATACATTTTTTTTATTACAAATTTTAAAATAAATATGGGGGAATTAGTAAAAAAATGAATTTATTAAAAATGTAAGCAGTGAGCACACTGGATGTGTTCGTTACCCATTCTGAGACAAAATTTATTAATAATAATTGGATATCAAATAATTTAAATATATATGAGCACATAGTAGTAATTGTTTTGTATTTTAGTCTAATTAGCATTAAATTAAAGATGTCTATGGTGCCGAGGGCCTAAAAATAAAATAAAAGGTTTCTGGAGCAAAACATTTAAAAAATAGTTTTAAATATTTATTTACCTCTGAAAGCGAATCGGGTATTTTTTTTATTATTATTATAATAAATTGAAAAATTAAAAAACCTACTATATTTAATTAAAAAAAAATCTTTCCTTTCTATTGAAGATGCATGCAATCAAGAATTTGGTGTTTGATAAATTAAAGAATAGGCATTGCATCTTTCTCTTTTCCTTTTTTTTTTTTTTTTTTTTTTTTTTAATTTAAATCCTTTTGAAAGATGTTAAGATTTTTCTTTTTATGTTAAGCATTTAGTTAGTGGAGGTATATCATTTGTCTTGTCTTCTTTCTCTCTCTCTATAAACAAGTAAAGAGTAATTAAAATTCAAAGCTATTGAAAAAAATAAAATAAAAAAAGGGAAAGAGAAAAAAAAAATAATGAAATTTCTTAGACATTATGCAAGATTATTGAGTTGAATTTCAACTTGAAAGAGAAATGGAAATACGGCCCCTTGCAAATTTTAATTATTTTTTTCTTTTTTTTAAAATTCAATTAGAGGGGAGGATCTTTTTATGGAAATCATCTTTTTTTCCTTCCTCATTTCATTCCAATGTTTATTCGGAGTTCAAAGATCTATAACCTGGCTTTTCGTAAAATTCTAATCCCTAATTTGGACAATTTTTATATAATATTTGCAACTTTGAATTATTAAATTAAATTTCACTTCCTTCCATCTCCTAATTATTAATTTGTACACTCAACTAGCTACAAAGGTTGCCTTTTGTATTTCGGGATTACGCTAAACTAGTGCTGCTGACGCTTCTATCGTAAAGTTTGACATTTTTGATGGTATACATACTCAGAACGTATTGACA
>JAAAKE020073880.1:0-24942 GCA_010014785.2 Anisolabis maritima | reverse complement strand
AATAATTAAGGGAAGAGAGGCTGGCCTATTACATCCAAGCTCTAGTTAACCCCCTTCAAAAAATTAAGACAAAAGAAAACCAATTATAGTATATAAAATAGAGCCAGTACCTCTTCTCTATAATTTCGTCCTAATTACGCCTATGGATTTATATCTAGCTGCATTGTTTATAAAATTTAATAATTATTTACGAAGTTTTTTCTCATTTAGAATCACATCTCCCCTTATAGAACCAGCCACGCCACCAAGGGTTCAGGGCTTAATTCTCTATTTAAAAAATTACATTTTAAAAATTATAATTGTATCAGTTGGCAACCAGTACAGTCTCCTTTCAAGTCAGAACCATATTTAATAGGTGAGGTCTATATCCTCTGCCAAACCTCACGATCACCTGCAGATAATCACAATAAAACGAATCGCATATGTGGGATTTAGACTTAAAGTTATTTGTATTATTGAAGCTCAACCCTTCTAATGCTGACAGTACCAATAGTCCACGTTATAAAGCGTGCTATCCCTGTAATATTTATTAAAAAAGGCATTTTTTAAAAATACTAAATTCTATATTTTTTATTTATTTTTTAATCTATCTATATCATTTAATAGTTCAAATAAAGGAGATGATCAGTCTAACGAAAAAAACGCTTCTGAGGATAAATCAAAAGATAATGAAAATTCTGAAAATGTTTCTAAGGTAAAATAAAGTCCAATTTTATAATTTTAATAATACAAATCAAAATATTAAGACTAAAATAATAGAGAATTAAATAAAATCAAAATTTTATCGTTTATTACCAAATTAAATTAATTACAAAAATATTCCTTCGAGTCATATTATTAGTTTGTTTCAACTAGGAATCTAACAACGGGGAAAAGGAAAAAGACGAAATCGAAGAAAATGAAATGGAATCTAACAGAGGATCTGCCGAGAGCGTCAAAGAAGAAAATTTCCAAGAAATTAAAATTCCAGAGGGAAGAGCAATTGTAGGAAGTAAATTTCAAAATGCAAGTGAACCAAAAGCTTTAAATAAATCAAATGGTGTAGAAGTAAATGAAATAATGGAAAAAAGTGCTTATTCTAAAGTTGGTCATATTCCCATACCCTCTCAGAATATTCAACCAGAAAATAAGGATGATGATTCTTTAAAACAAAAGGAAAATGCTAAAAAAAAAGAGGAAGAACAAGATAATTATCCAAAAGGGAAAAAAGAAGCTTATTATGTCTTACATTCGAAATTACACCCTAAAGCAAAAACAAAGCGTTCCTCTCCAACAAAAAGAAATCGATCTCGATCGCGGAATTCTTCTAAATCCTTTGATAGAAAAAATTCCCCTGGTTCCTCTATATTAGATAGATTGGCTTCCCCTGTTAAAAGGCCTTATACTCCTACAATTCCACAAACACCTTGCTGGTTAAAAGAAGATAGATTTCCACACTTAAGAAATGAAGAGGAATTTTGTTGTTCTCAATGTAGAACAAAACAGAGACCAGAACGTATAAATTGCTGCTGTCCAAAGGAACAGTGCCACAATCAACATTCTTCTTATTATTCATGGTGCGATTCTAATAATACATTTTTTAAAAGATCTTTTGGAAATTTAGAAAATATTAATTCCAATTGTTCCAATTTTTTAGGAAAATGTGTCAGTAAAGAGATAAATATGGACAAAGAAAATGAAGAAGAAAACTTTTCGGATCGTCTCAAATCAGAAAATGAAAATATTGATAAGAATAGAGATAGTCCTAAAGAAAATTTGGAAGGCATTTTAGAAAATTTTCAAAATATTCAAAAACATAATGAAGATACAATTGTGGAGAATTTAAATTTATTAGAAAACCATCTATCTCTATCAAATGTTAATGAAAAGAAAAAATTAGAGAAAATAAGATCTTCTATCACTTGTAATCGTCTGAAACGAAGTCAGGATTCAGTTCAAAAATCAAAGAGATATAGAACATTAATGTTAGACAAATTTACTCTGGTTGATTTTGATGAAAAGAAAGATTTCATTTCTAAATGTATAAATACACAAGTTTCATCTTTACTTAATTCGAACATGGAAGATTTTGAAAGAGAATCTTCTAGCAAATTAGAAACTGCAGTGCAAGTAGATTTAATACCAAGAGAAACGAAATCTATTTTTTGTAATATGAAAAAGCAACCAAGCCGACCTAGTATAATAAAAAGAAATGTTACTTTTGATCCTGAAATAACACAAAGAAAATTTGTTTCTAAAAATAGATATGATGTCTCTATAGAAAAAAATTCTCTATACGCAAGAAAACCTAAACATCAAAGTAAAGTAAATTTATATAGGCAAAACGATTTGAGTAAAAATAGTTTGTATAGTAGTTATCATAAACTTCTAAATTTAGACCAAAATGTAAATTCATTGGACGATCCAAAGCGGAAAATTTATAAAGATTACAAATTAAATGAGAACGAAAGTGCCCTGAGACAGACGACCTTGAAGGATGAACTCAGGTACTCTGGACCTCAGGATTTGATCAAGAATGCGTTATCTGCTGTCCAAAGAGCTCGTCTTGCAACAACAATGGCAGGTTGTGGCTCAACTGATGAAATTGAGGACTTGTCCTCACATCCATCCTCCAAAAAGGAGGAATCATCCTTGTCAACTCCTCAGACTTCTCAGAGATTCACCATAAAATCGTCACGCCCCTCCGGGCTACAAAAAAATGATATTCTTCGTACAAAAAGCCGAACTAGGCGCAGGTAATCACCATATATTTGGAGATTAAAATTAACAATTTTTTTTGTTATTATTCATTTTAATTTTTTTTTTTTAATATTTAATATTTAGTTTGGATGAATTTACATCTGGAGCTTTTCCTCGGAAAAAGATAGAAGATAGAAGGATGCGAACTAACAGGGGCACTTTTATCCCATCTAAAAATCCTTATAAATAAGTTTGTAAAAAAAAGAAAAGAATAAATAACCTGACATCCTTAAATTGACACGAATGCAAGAGGATCTTGGTTTCCAGGATTTGAATGAAATCTTTAAGGGAAAGTTTGTAAAAAACACTCTCAGCCCTTTCCTCTTAAATAAATTGTATAAAAAATCTAAGAAAATATTTTTCATTTTATTATAATTTAAAAAAATTAAATTATTAATTAACTATATATACAAATAAACAACTCACAGAAGGGGGGCTAAATTCATATAAATATATAAAAGGAAACCCTCGTACATGTATCAAATTCATTTTAATATACTTTTTCTCCTGTAAATCAGGTCTTAAAATTATTTAGGGCCAGATATAAAAAAGGGACCTTTACATAACAAGTTACTTATATGTAAATTCATATGTTGGATACAAATGCCCAGGAGCGAGATGTTCTATATAAAATTCAGTATTTTGAGCACTAATTCTGTGACCTTTAAATACAAATTATCTCACTATAGATAAAAATTATTTGTGATTCCTAATTAAATCATACCTAAAGAAGGCCAAAGAATGATTTCTCAAAACGTCGTATTTTATTTTTAAACAATCAAATCGATACAATATTTATTGTAGTGCGCCCGCTCTAGATATGAGGGTCACCTTTTATATTTCGGGATTGCTCTAAACTAGTGCTGCTGACGCTTCTATCGTAAATTTGGACATTTTTGATGGTATACGTATTCAGAACTTATTGACATCCGAGCGCTATTTGTATAGTTTACAATAACTTGAAATCATCTTGACTAAAAATGGAATTAAATGGTGAATATTTTCGAGCGATTATTTTTAACAACTTTAGATGTGAATTCACCCAACAACAGTGCATCGATGAACTTAATTCGACTTTTGGCGATGAAGCATCATCCAAGGACTATTTATCGAAGGTTTACCGACTTCAATCAGTTAAAGTCGCATTTCGTGAAGATCGTTCAAAATTGGTTGTTGTTACGGACAACATTGATGCTGTGAACTGATACTGCAAGATCGTCAAGTGACTTATCGTGAGATTGGGATATCCTTAGGCATTAGTGGGACCAGCATACATTCAATATTGCATCTACATTTGCAAAAGATTTGCTATTTTACAGGTTAACAGATGATATTATTTCCCAAAAATTCAATATAATAGACAAAGTTTAATTCGTTTTCATATTAGATATTATATAAACTTGAACTATTATGATTTTTTATTAATTACAAAACAAAAAAAGGCTAGCGATTCAAAAAAAAACTTTGCCCCTTGCATATAGACAGAAAGCTATTCTTAGCTGTATACTTGGAAGCCGGTCTCCTCTTTAGCTTTAAATTTCTTATTTGATTTCTTTTTTTTTTTGTAGACCCATTTAATAAGTTCAATTGTCCATATTATCCCTGATTTTGAGTTTTTTTTTTTTTTATTATTAAAATAATCCCCTGGGCTAAGATTGACGTTTAGAACCTAAAAATAATTTAGAAGAAAAGATAAGAATATGATTGAAGATGAAAAAATTTGTAAATTTTCATCTTTTCTAAAATTGGACCTCTAGACTAGACTCCAAACTTTTTATAGATGCGGTCAGGCGAAAGAGAGAAATAAAATCCAAAGTAGATAGAATTTAATTTTTTAAATCCAATATAAAATTACGCCTGATCATGAATATATAATAGTACTTATATGCAGCGAAATTTTCCGCGGACCAGCGCCAGTCGCAAGTTGGAGACCACTAGCCTAGGCCACCGTTTAGGCAGTCTAGATTAACTGACTGGTTATGCAAGGGGCAGGACTTTGACTCGATAACAAATAATCGAAGCAATAAACATTAAAAATAATTATTTTTTCATTTTCCAACTTATTAATTTCATAATTCCTCGAAAGACAAAAAAGTACAAAAATTCTAGAAGTGATATGATTTATTGTTTCGAATTGTGCATATATATTGTGTATGAATTTATTCTTGATTTTTAGATAGAGCGCTGATTAAGATTTTAATAATTTTACGAAAAACTTTCCTTTTTTGTACTTGGCCTATTTCTTGTCTGTCTAATCGTTGTGCCACGAGGGGTATAAGCCTCATTAATTCTTCAAAGGAAAGATTATCAATTTGCTGGAATGCCTCTTGAATTTCTTTTTTAATTTCTTTATCTTTTTTAATATTTTTAGGTTCATCTTCTTAAAAGAAAGAAAAATTATAGTTTAATTTTTTCTTGTATTTCCAATTTTTTTTAAGTCTCTCTCTACATTTAAGATCTTATACACTTTTAAACAATCACAATTATTATTTACGATATTTATTATTTCAGGCATATTTATTTATACCAATTGATATCAAATGGTTTAAATAAATTTTCATCAGACTGCCTGGGATTAAAATCGATATCGCTTGTCTTTTAAGATTATCAATATTAACAATGTCAGTATCTTTAACCTAACGGCCACGAGGTGTGGGCATTTTGTAAGTTGATTTTTTAAATTAAATTAATTGTTGTATTTGGGCCTACTACCTATCGGGATCCCCATTTATTTGCCCAGTGGGTGCTTTCGTGTACGGAGACACACCTCAAACCCAGCTGACCTCTGGCCGTAGCCATCTATTGGCACCCCCTGAAGTTACTTTATTTCCTAACTCTAACTCGTCCTCTTATATTCATTTCTAGCTAGCTAACTAATCCTATATCTAATTCCATCCGGTTCCTTTCAACCAACCTAACCTATGCTAGGGAGGATATCCTAGTTTGAGGAGGGGGACTCTCTCAGCACTCCTTGTGAAGAGTGCATCATTGAGAGGTAATCCTTCTTTACGTCCCTTCCATAAGACGGGATGTTACAGCAACTCCCTCCCTCTCCTCGTAGAGTTTTTTTTTTCAAACTTGTTTTATTGTGGTGGGATCCTAGGTGCATACTTGAGGATTTGTTTACATTAAATATTTTTATTTATTTATAAATTTATCCAGGCCCGGGATGCGGACCCCGATTTCCTGTGCAGAACGGCGACACCCTACCGATTGCTCCACAGAGCCCTCCGATTTTTTTTTATTGTTAAAGGTATTTTTATGGACATAAACATAATTTAACCTTAAACTGCCCCCCCCCCCACCTGTGGCCGAGAGGTTAAAGGTATTGAAAATTATCAATATTAATAACCTTAATAACCAGGGGGGGGGGGGGGGAGTGAGGTGGTTTCGGATTCCATTCAGTCCGATGAAATCATTTGGATATTAATTGATATAAATAAATAGGCTTGGATAATTTGTATCGTAACAAATATTTGCATCTATCGTTTAATAATTTATATGCCCTCAGATGCCGAAAAAACTTAAAAAAATTAAAAATAAATAAACTTAACCATTTCGTAAATTTACTTTAATTTTCTAATCCATAATTACTCTAAATTTTTTTTAGTGATACCCTTAAATTGAAGTGTTGATGAACTTGCAATTTTACCTAAGCTTTTTTTTATGAGTATCCTCCGGCTCGTTTTTAGATGATCTAGTTTATTTTTTTGTGACTCCTTAGTATGGCGCAATTCCAACGGTTGAAAATCACTGTCCTAATTATATATCTCCTTATATTATTAATATTCTAAATAAATTTATATGTAACCTAATCTTGCATTTATTTCTTAAAGATTTTTTTAATCCATTCCTAGTTAACCAGGCAATCTTTGTGTAGCTTAAATAGAGAATTTTTTCCAAATAATATTCTTTTACAATGTTTAAGAATATTATTATATTTATTTATTTCTGAAAAATTTCAACCCCCGAAATAATGTCACGCTACTTGTAAACTATTTGTAAATATTTTAAATAGCATTGTGCTTTTATTATTTTTTTAAACTCAATTTCTGCTTTTTCTGATTTGTTAATATTACTATTCTATCCAATATATTATTCATTTTTTATTGTCATATAATCAAACCAATACTTTGCCTCAAAGTGAATTAATTATATATATAAGTGTATTAAATTACCTGAAGAGATCTCTTTAATTGTAATCTTTGATTGAGGCTGATCCATTGGTATTGGCTGTATCAAAGGTATCGGCTCTTCCAAAAGAAATGTCTGTTCCAATGGTATTGAAATAAGGTCATATGTTACATTAGAATTTTGTTGAATTTCTGGGATTGGTAAAGGATTGTTTTGTTGAATTTTGGGTATAGAATAGGAATTATAGGGCACATCAGAGTTTTGTTGGATGTCATCTTCGTTTTTTTCCAGCTCCGTGATATTTTTGTTCAATAAATTGCTATAGATTATTTTTGATTCATTTAAAATTGCCATTGAGAGAACTTTAAATTCATTTATCTCTTTCATTATTTCCTGATCGATGAGTTCTTTTGTTTTATGTTCATTATCTTTCATTACTTGTTCTATAAGCGGGACTAAAACTTGCTGGGAAAATATATTATACATGGAATCTTCGTCTATTTTTTTTTCAAATGTGTGATTTAAGTAAGAATTTTTATTTATAATGCCATTATCACTAAGGTTATTTGATAACATTTTTTTATATATTAATTCGCCATCTTTATAATGTAGTTTTTTTTGAAAATGGGTATCGATAACCCGAGAAGAATTAGATGAAGTTTCAGTTCCACTCTCTGTCACTCCACTAGTTAAGGAACTCTCCGTTTTAGAATTTGAGGTATCCAGGCTTACTAACATTGGGTCTAAAAGCTAACAACAAAACAACATTAATTGAATTTACTAATGAGACTATCTTTAATTAAATATAGATCACTTTATTGAAATAAAATAAGGTTTCGCAACGGGATCAATGTAAATAAAGAAGCAGTCGCATTTTATAAATAATAAAATAATAAAATGATAAGACTTTGGAATAATCTAGCAAAAAGATTTTCGTTTTTAGTTTTTTAAGAAGAATATTATCCATAACTTGATATCAAAATTTTTCATTTCAAATTATAAGTGTATAGCTTATATTTTAAAGAGGAATGATCGAAAATAGGTATATAATAAATAAACTAATAGTTAAATGCAAAAATAATAGTTAATTATGATAGATATAGCTAATATCTTTAATATTCTATTATAATTTTGAAAATGGTATTTTGAGCTATAAGTTAATTTGGTATTACTCAAAATTGATAACAATTTCACTTAGCCAGGACCGGTCAGAAGGTTTTTCGGTCCCCGGCAAGGACTTTAAAATTATCTATATGATCAAATAATAATTTTTTCCAGAAATACAGCAAAACCTCTTTGAAGAATCATTATCTACCATAATAATTAAAAAACAATAGTCTCATAAGACTATCGTAAAATCTATAGGTTTGTTGTTCAATTACCTTTGTGGGCTATAATATCTTTTGAAAGAAGTTACTGCATTTGGACAAACAGACTAATCGCTTATGTTTCCCAAAAATTGAACTCGTTTATGATAGACATATCCAATGTTGGTAAATTTCATATTGGGCCAATTTGGATTTTCCAGAGCCGAAATAATAAAAATAAATTTACGTTATAATTTTTTTTAAACTAAATAAAAATAAATGCAAATTTTGATTTTTAAATTTGAAAAATTTTGTGTTCAACTATCTCCATAGGCGCCGAAAATATTTTCAGAAGCTAGAATAAAAGGTGTCGCCCAAGTTATTTATATTCAGAGTTTTTTAGGAGGCTTCTTTGTTTTCCTTCCTTATTATTTTTGTCCAGTCTCATTTTTGGTTTGTCTTTCCGTCAAACAATAATTCTTATATTAAATTCCTCTTTTCTTCCAAGCCTCTTGAAAACTAAAGAATTTAGCCCGTCTCCCTTACCTTCCGGAGCTTTTAGAAATATCCAAATATTCTCAAAATACAACTTTCATTTTATAAAATATTTTGATTAAGCCTGGGCACCATTGTAGATGTACAAAATATTAATTCGCCCATCTCCAAAGGTCCTTTTTCTCTTTCCGTCCAGCAAAATATTCCAATTATTCGGACAGACATAATGATCAGTAGATTCATAATTTTTTTTTAGTTGAGAAAAATATTTCACAATTATTTTATTTAAATTATTATAAATTAAAAAAAAAATTTGGATTGAGATATAAATTCTAAGAGAGTTCATAGTAAAGATAGTAAATTTATCACTACAATTGAATATAAATTCGAACTTTAGATCACCATCAAAAAAAATTGGGAATCACTGATTTAAACTAGTGAAATGGTAAAATATAATTAATTCGATTAACAGTGATATTATTTTGATAAATTTCTTATCAAACATTTTATAAACAATTTTTAATTTCTTTTATTCAGGCCAATTAATTCTTAATATTAAATCTGTTTTTCTTCCAAAAAACCAACTTTATTTCATCTATATATCTGACTTCAGGCCAGCTTTGAAATATGAAATGATATTAATATGGGGTTTCTCCAGTCTCAAGTCAATATTCTTTTCTAAAATTTTTTCTTACCTCATTTGGAAGGGTTTTTGCGCGATTTAATTAATAGGCCCAAGATCGAGCTTGAGTGGCAGTGATTGTGAGCCCAAACTTTTTTGTCCGAATTTTCGAAATTATTAGCACTGGACGATTAACAAATTAGCCGATTAATCAATACCAGTCAATTCCTACCTTTTATTTTGATTTGATTCTTACTTTGTTTTTCGATTCAAAAAGCTACTCTACTTTTTCCTTCCCTTTCATTTTCTTTTCTCTTCATTCTCTCAACCTCTAGAATAATCTTTTTCACTTTTTTAATTTCCGTTTTTCGATTATTGAAAAATTGGCCGATTATTTGGCTTATCTGATTAATCGGCAAAACCTAACTAATTTAATTTCAATTTTTTCCCCTTTTTGATTTTATTTGAACTTCTTTTTTGCAATTTTGCTTTAATAAAGAGGGCCTTCCTTGATTTTATTCATTCTAAAATTTGCTTTTTAGCCGAATGTAGAGCGGGTCTTTTAGAATAGAAATCTCAGGATCAATAACTTTATTTATTAGCACTCCCTCAAAAAAGAAGTTAAAAATATTAAAACAAATTTTCATTAATTTTTTTTAATATCTGCTCAATTGTTTTCGCCTCCTTATCTGGCTATCTGAAAATTTTTAAATTTTTTTCCTGTTCGAGTCCCCCCTGCTCACAATTAGTAATTTTCTGTCTCAAAATTTTTTCTGATTTTTTTCTAAAAAGGGTCCTAGATGAGAGATTTCTTATCCTAAATGGAATTCTTTGCCATTAATTAGACTCCCCTCCTCCTTTTCATTTGATTGTACCTCCAAATTAGAGAAAAAGCAAAAAATATGACCATAGATAGCTTACAATTTTTCCTGGCAATATTATTAATAGAATAAATACTTTACCATATTTGAATTTTATTTTATTTGAGAGTACTTAAATTATTTATTCATAATATTTAAAAATAGTGAAAGCGATGCAAAATGATCTAGTGCGAAGAAAATCACTTTTATTTTCTAATAATAAAAAAAATTTAAATTTTTTTTACTAACCTTTTTTAATTCTGGTGAATCTTCTCCAGTAATATAAACCACATGAACATGACTTAATCGCTCCAAATTTTTCTCAACAGTCCTTTTCTTTTGCACTTTTAAATCATTCACTTGAACTCCGACTGATTTTAATTTACCTCGAATAAAATTCAATGATCCACGCCAAGATGTCTGCTTAATCTAGAAAAAAAATATTAAATACAATTATTTTTCACTTAGAGTAAATTTGGGGCTACAATGCAGAAAATTTCTCTGGTAAAGAGACTTTTTAAAAATAACAATTGAAGGACAAATAAAGATGAAATTTCATTAAAAAAAAGAAATTAAATTATAGAAGCAAAACAATATCAGAGACCCCAAACTATAGAGTAGTGGGGGGAGTTCCCAAGCAAATGCAAATATTTGTTCAATCTTTTTTAGAACAAAAATTTCTACAGGGAGGGGAACCAAACCTCTCTTGAGAACAAGTGGAAGGAATGAGGGCACTAACGCTGAGCAAATGCCTATCCAATAATACAAATATCACTATTTTTTTCTTTTGGAAATATTCCAAGAAAAACTTAAAAAATTTTGTTTTCCTATATTATTTTGAACTGTTTATGCTTTGTTAAATCCAACTCACGGCATGTTTCATGGGTTGTTTCAAATGTTCACTAATTTCTAATTCACTTTTCTCAAAAAGAGGTCTGACATATTTTTCGGCCGAGATTACAGTTTGAGAAGAACTATTTATGTATTTGAATTTTGAAGCCATATTTGGTCAAGAGACCAAAGACCAAACCGAATCCCTTAAATTCAAGCCATGGAAACCTAAATAATAAATTTTTCTAAACTCTTTTAGGAAAGAATTTTACATTGTTGAGAGGTAAAGACAAAAAATAAAACATATTCCAAAGGATTTTTTAGAAAAATTTTATTTATTTTAAAATATATAATATTTAATATATTTAATAATTATTAAATTGCACTAAATTGTAAAAAATATTTTCTCTTCTGTACAATTAAATAAAAATAAAATCTTAATAGTCAGGTGGTTTTTAAAATTCCACAGAAGTTAAGAAGATAGAGGAAAATAGACCTGATATAATCCTTTTTAGACAAAAGAGCGGGGAAGGTTGAGAAGGGGCCTTAAGATGGTCTGAACTCTCGTGGCTCCATTCTTTGAGAATAGAATTTCTGGATTTCTGAAAATATGACCGACTATAAATAAATAAAAACTTTTAATAAAGTCCCTTTCACAGAAGAATATTTTTCGTAATTTTTAGTCCAATCCAATTAAAAATTAAATGTCAAAAATTTAAATTAGAAAATTTTTTAATATATTATACTACAGTAGATGCGGATCTTGCACGCTCTAGATTCCTAGCCAAGATGCTTTTATTTCTCTTAATATTTATAATTTCTTTATAACTCTTTATTGGCGATTTCTATTTTATTTTTTTAATTTTTCCAATAAGAGAAATATTTTATTTAAGGAATTTAAGAGAGATTGGCAGATTCGTCTTTACATATTCAACGTGATTTTAAATTGATAGCTATTAATTAATCTGTAATTATATTAAGCATTATGTCGAAGTTGGAAATTTTCTCAATAGATGGGGGAAGCATCTATAAATCAACCGTGGCTTGAGATTTAAGCGCCTCTCCCGGCTAATGACGTAACTACATCTTTCGCTGGATTACATTCACTCGTCTTCGCTCCTATCATTACATTGCTTCTCTGATTCATCGACACATTCACATTTCTACTCTTTAATTTTTTTTTAAATTTCTCCTGTTACGAGTTTATTTTATATACACTTTATTTCACATTTTTACAAAACGGTGTCCTTAGTGTGATATAGTGTTAAAAAGTGCTATGCTCAAACGAGATAAGTGTTCCAATATGTGTTTGACATCGAACCTGTAAAGTGGTCTGTCTATGCGACATGTTATGACAGAGGATGTCAAACAGACGATGTAAAATCTCTCCTCGCAGGTCAAAGCGATGAATCCTGGTTATTGTGTACCTTGTGCCCCTTATCTCTACCTGGTAAGTCATTTTATCTAATTAAAAACTCAAAAACTTGCTATCATCATCATCATACAATTATTTACACCAAGCTTTCTTCTTATCATAAACAGATAAATGTTTAATTATAAACCTTAAAACATCTAGAAAATTCATAGAAAGAAGATTTTCTACATTTTGACTCATTTATTATATATGAGTTTTTTAGATGGCAAAATAATTAAATTAAAATCAAGCCAAATTATGATTAACTTTATATTTTTAATCCCAAATTAATAATCATGTAAAATAGATTATAAATTGATTTTAACAATAGGTTACCATGGGGATCGATTGTTGATTTGATTTAAAACCAATTTTTAAAATGGATATTTAAAATTAATTTATGAATGGTTTTTTGCCAACCCATAATGAAAAATTTATTTTATAATATAATTATTCTTTAAATAGTACACTTATTTTTAACAAAAGTGTTTGATTTTATCACTATTCTCCGTTCAGAATCGTTTTGAAATCACAAAATCACTAAAAATTTTACTAGGAAGATATTTTTAAAAAGAGTATTTGCCAATTATTTTCTCATTTTTTGAAATTTAAAATCAAAAAGATCCAAATTTTTCTATTGGTTTTTTGGACTTGTGACCTCTGAACGATTCAAGTAAAGATCTCATATTTTTAGCTGTTTTTCAAATAAAAAAAAAAATAATTGAAAATTTTTTCATTTTGCTTTCCTATTCAATATTTATAAAAACGTTCATATTGGTGGTACTTATTTCTTGTCTTTGGTTACGATTGCATTTTAAAGTATTTTTTGTGGAGGACCACTCTCCCCTTCTCCCAAAATAACGCCCACTAATTTGCCCAAACTCCTAATTAACGAAATTATTCAATTGCATATTTATTGTGTTTTTTGGTATATTTATAAGTTTATATATATTTTTAGTGACTTTTTACTGCATGTTAATCTTTTTTATCATATAATATTAATTATAAGAAAACAGAGAGAATGTCAATAAATTTTTTATATTTTCTAGAATGATTGATAAGTTTAATAATTAATTCTAAACTTCCTTTTAGTCATCCTTGTATAATATACAATCGCTTGTTAATTTCAATCACAATACTATTTCAAGGACTTTGATTAAGATTTCGATCATATTAAGAAACAATTAAAACAATTATAAATAAATATTTTTTAAATTGAAGATTTCAGATTATTTTCAGTTAAAGTGTGATTTATTTATACAAAACGTTTCATTTTCACCACTCACTCTGGAACCTTCATGTAATTTAAATACAAATCACAAAGAATCAGAGATTTTCTTCTTAAGTGATGTCTGTAGTTGTAGGATACTTTGTGATTAGTATCTAAATTGTACATGAAGTAGGTATCAGACTGAGGCCAAAATGTTGTTTGATTCAAATAAATCACAGTTAAAGTGAAACCGTTTTTATTAAGATATGAGATGTGGCTGTTTTTTTATAGTTTCTGCAAGGAAAGCAGCCAGGAGAAATTTAATAAAAAATATTTTTCTATTTAATTTTTTTAATTGTCGCGCCGATCGCGCCCTTCCTCAGAACAATTAAGCTTTATGAATTTGGATAATGAGTATTTTGGTAAACAAAAATTATTTTGCAAAATATAATGTAAAATGAATATGTATAAGTTAGCATTACAGGCTGTCATTTATTCAAGATTCTCATAGTGACGTTTAATTGTCCTGAGAAAGGGCGCGACCGGCGCAAAAGTTTTTTGTTTTTTCGGTACCTGAGGCCATATAGACATTAAATAATTATACTAATTATCCAGGCAAATTTATTTAAATCAAATAGTATCCAATTGATTTAAATAAATTTTTATCGGACTCGCTTCCCTTGGCTTTTAAGGTTATCAATATTAACAATGTCAATATCTTTAATCTCTCGACCATAGGGGAAGGGGGAAGGGACAAATATAAAGTTATTTATTGATCATTAATAATATCTTTGGACACATACCATTACATTTATGTTCAAATATTTTAATAACTTAAATATAGATGGAAATCTAATTTGACATTTGGTAGCTCTTGAAATATTTTATGCCAATTTTTTAAAATATAAATTATATTATTTTTCTCTATTTTATTAAAAACTAAATATGATTAGTGATTATCTATTATTTAGAAACTAATTTAATAGGATTCTCTAAGTGAGTTAAGGAAAATTTCAAGGCTTTAAGCTTTACATGTACTCTCTTTTATTAGTCACCTATCCTTAATATTAATTAATTTCATTACAGACATGTGTGTCAAGAGAAGAGAAGAAGAAAGCAATTGTAAATGAGGAGAATTTTTGCATCTTTACCCAACTTTCCACTATATTTGAGCCAAATGTTTTTTATTGAAATATTCAGATCTGAGTTTTTATTTATTTATTATTAATAAACAAGAACCTGCTATAGATTATTGAGTTAATTCCGGACTCGCCTCCTACTAAAACTTGTTCCCCCACTCTGAAAAAAACCATCTACATGAGATAATAATTTTGATCACATTCTTCATTTTTTTTAAGAGGACCTCTTTGAAAAATAAAATTAATTAGAACATTTAATAATAATGAAATGAATAAAATAATTAAATGAAAGAAAATGTCAAATGAAAACATATTTTGAAGAATTTTCTTCAGATGGTCCTATTTCCTTCTTCTCTTAATAGCATCTCAAAATTTTAATCTGAAATGGAGATCAAATATTTGTTGGAAATTATTAATTTTTTTTTTTTTGCAAACCTGCTTTCTTCTTTATTAGGTCTTGGTTTTTATAATTTTCAAAGTAACTTCCCTGATCCCCCTTAGAAATGCTATTCGTAACACTATATAATTTATTTTTTTATTTGATATAATTTGGAAGAAATGTCCAAAGGAGTTCATTATAAACCTATAAAAAATTCAAAATTTGTTGCAAGAAAAACTTAAAAAATGCTTTGATATAAAATTTCAAACTTTCGAAAAAAATTCAGCCAAATACCTCATTTGAAAAAAAAATTATCTTTTTAAGATTAATAAGTAAGAATTAGAAATTGCACTTGGTTTGATAAGATAAACCGTGTATGAGTGGGAGGTTATTTAATTAATAATTGTAATATTTATAATTTATTCAACATTCTGTTTTTTCTCTATTTCGGCTTCTTTGGTCATTTGTAGCATAACAAATTATTTATAAATACGATAACTCGTAGTTGGTAATCAACTGACTTTATTACTTGATCCTAGAGGTAACTCATCTCAGACTCATTAGCGCTTGACCTTTCTTAATCATCAGTGATTCTGATGGCGGCTTTCTTCATCAAACAATGAGAAAAAAATAATTATCTTTTTTGAATGAGACTTACTAATAAAAAAACAAAATTTTTTCTAGATAGAAAAGGGATCTTTGAAGCTCCGGGGAGGGGGGGGGGAATATAAAAACTTAAATTCTAAAAACTAAGCATAAATTAAAAGGTGAATATTTTAAGAAAAGTTAGAGGAAATTTATTTTTTGATTCGCAAAAATAATATCCATATATTAGTGTCATCTCATTATCGACTCCTACAAGATAATATAATGCAGTATAATTATTTAAAAATATTTTTTAATTTAAATTGATGACTTTTTAAATAACTACTATTTGTTGCATTTTAATATTTTCTAGGGTTTCCCAAAAATTTATATATAAACTTTTCTTTTTTTTTTTCTTTAATTCAGAAATAAAAAAGTTTCGTTGATGAGTCAAGATAGGCTCAGAAGCAAACCAACAGAATATTAACGGTCCGATCTGCTCGGCCGCACCTCCCCACCCTTCCTTTTTTTATGTTATCATCACATGATATGAGGAGAGGGAAAGACACAGGTCAATAAGTAAACAGTCATCCAAAATTTTTTCTAACCACTTTATCTCTGTTATTTTCTCTTTGTCTTCATTTATTTTTATAAATGTCTGACAAGATAAAATTTTGCCATGATTTACAATAGCTCATTACTAGAAAATCTAGGATTATTTATAGAGAGGAAAGAAAACCAACTGGAGCTCTTTTCGGACAATTATTCATTCTAACTCATTAAAATGTCAACTTTTAGAAAGAGAAAAACATACAATAGTGTAGGAAATTTTTTTTTTTTTTTTTGGGAGGGAGAGGGATGGTTAATTGTTATTACTTGCAAATTTTCTCAAGTTAGTCCCATTTTTATTTAATTTTTTTCTTCGCACCCTTTCCATTTCCCTTCGAAGAGACAAAAGTATTGGTTTCATAAAAACTCCCAGTTGTCGTCCATTGAGATTAACAAACATGTTTTGCAATATCAATAGTTGTAAGTGCGACTGCCATGTTTTTTGTTTTCTCGTTGCAACCCGAAATTATCAAACAAATTCAAAGAAACTTTATAAATCTTTTTTTAATTCTGACTTTCTTCTTTGCTTATTTATTTAAGCTCCAATGAATTTATTTGAGAAGTGCTGCTTAAAACTGTTTTTCAAACTTTTTAAGTTCACAGCTCCCTTAGATCGATGAATTTTTTACAACACCTTCAGCTTTGTAGGAATTAACAAAAATTTGATTATAAACTATTATTCTAATGATTTTAAATTCAATAAAATTTTTAGACAAACCTTCTATATTCTTTATATTCTAAAAAGTATTTAATTAACTCTTATTAAAAAGACTAAAAAATAAAAAAATAATTTTTTAGATATTTCCCGACGCAAGAAAGTCAAGTCACTGCTTCAGGAACCTCTGTCTATTATATTATATTATATAATATTATATAATATACTTTAATAAATATAATAATGATAGCCCATTATTTTAGTCTATTTTTTATTATTAACGAAGAAGAAATTGTATTATTTATAAGATTATATATTTTTTTTAAATTAGCTGAATTTTCTCTCTATTTAAGTGTTAATATTTAATTTTTCAAGACTTATAAAAATAAAATGAATATATTTAAATATTAATTTAATAATTAAAATTAATTAAAAATTAAATAATAATAAAGCTCCTGTTCTTTCGAATAGAGATAGAGGTTTTCATCATGATCTAAGCGGTTTGCTTCCCTAACCTATAAAATTTGGGATCATAACAAATTTGAAATTTCAATTTTTTGAAATACTATACATATCAGGCCCAAGAAAAATGCAAAAACCTCAATTACAATTTTGATCCAAATGTTGTATAACATTTTATAGACTATAAAAACTATTTGTTATGTTAGAAAAAAAATCATTCAGTTCTCAACTATTTTGTCTGCAAAATTTCAACACAATCGAATAATTGAGTTATTGTGATCGAAACCCCAGGCATACACGTACACACACACACACTTCATTTCACATAGACATAATTTCAAAAACTACTTATATGAACTCAGAAGATCTCAAAACACATTTTGTTAGCATTAGTTCAATTTCAATTTTTTTTTTACTTTACCTTCGGTTGGTCGATAAAGTTAAAAATCCATAAATAATTTTTGAGGGCGTTCATCTTTACACTTGTTAAAAGAAATCACAATTATCTAAATCTTTTAATTGGATTTTGGACATTCTTATTCATAATGTGAAAAATATTTTAAAAACCATCCAATTTGATATACCCTTTTTCCAATAATTATTAAAAAAAAAAAAACAAATTTACTTCATTATGCTAAATAACCATTGCTCTAGGTTTTCATTGGTGTGTGAAGAGGTTGGTGATTAAGTCCACTTGACTCGACTTGTATATATATTAATAATATCAGGATCCAATCTGAGATTTACCTTGTGGTAAAGAGCATGCACTGTTGCTTTTAGACTTGTAGAACGGCATACAGTTAACTCAGCTGGCCAGTGCGAGCAATTAATGACAGACCAAACTAATCAGGGCAAGAAGCCCAAGGCATTCATCAAAGTCATAACAGGAAGACATCAACATCCCTTGCAAAACTTCCCTCAACTTTGTTCGATCTCTCTTTCTTTTCAGGTCACACTATTAATACCACTTTCAAAACAACTCAATTCATAAAAGGAGGGAGAAAAATATTGGCTTTACACTTATTAAAAGAAATCACAATTATTAAACTTTCTTATAGGGCTATACCAACGGTTGCAGAAATTAGTTTGTATTTGGTTTCTGGGAGATATGAATCTCAAATGACCAATTCACTAATTAATTGCTACAAAGAACCTCTAGAACAGCCCACGCATGCGCATTGTTAAATCTTCCTAGAAATTAATAACTGCGCTTGCATCCCATTAGTGAGTTGGTCATTTGGGTTACCTACTTCTAGCAAGAAAAAACTAATATAGACATTCTATGGTGCTAGTTGGACCCTTTGAGAATTATGGGACAATAAAAATAGTGCATCCTTCCCTACTATTAATTTTAATATATTAATTAAATTTTTTGTTATCTTCATTTGTGATATTTGTTTTGCCATCTAGTTTAAAGATAAGCATAGGCTATAGTTTTTTCATCCAGGGTTAAATTAATTAAATTATCCAAACTGGTTAAATTTACATTCACTTCATCTCGAATAAATACGATTGAAAAATTTACTAAAACTTCCTTTCTTCTCTTTACTTCCTTAGGACAAGATTTTTCTTCTATAAAAATATATAATCTAATTCCATAATTAAAAATCTTTAAATAGAAACTTTAGACATGATATTTATATTTATGCAGAAAGGCTTTTCACTTGTTAATTCAATATTCCGAACACATAATCAATTAATTTTTCTTTTACATAGCATATTTTATATATTTAAATAAATAAATAAAATTGATTTCAAATCAATTATTTTCTATTTAAATTCATTATATAATTTTTTAAAATTCCCTTCTTAGAAACCAATGAGTTCTGAGGTCTTAAAACATCCTCTATTAAGATGAAGGGAAAGAATCGGGCGAAAGTAGATGTAGAATTAGTTATTAAATCATTTTAATAACATTTTTCTTAGTAAATAAAATGGTAGTTATTTATATTCGTTTCCATAACCTTAGTAAAACATAAATCTTACACTTGCTGCATAGGCAATTTTCGGCACACTGCTACTGATTGAACTGGATTGTAGTTTCATTTCATTAAAATTAATAATTTCTCTGTATCTCTTTATTTAATATTTGAGTTTTTTTTTTTTAAATTTAATAATTGATTTTTGTGCTTGCGTGATTTAAATGCGGTCAGACTGATAGATAGCTCGACCTTTATAGATAAGTATGATTGATTATGAATCTTTCTTTCTTAAAGGTGATGTTGTTAATATAAATAAAAATGATACTAATTATTTAATCTAATCTTTTAAAAAGAATCGGATAATAAATAATAGAAATAAAAGATAGGTGAGCTATTTTTTTTTCTTATATTTTTTCGTTTAATTTTTAAGTTAAAATAATTATTTAATTTTAGCACAAATATTTACATTAAAATATGCTAATTAATATGTCTTAATAAATGTTTAATTATTAAACATAAGAGAGGAAATTTTTATTTTATCATATCGTCATTATAATATTTTAATAACGTTTACCCGATAGTGATAACGTTTTTTTCAATTATTTTATTTATTAGCCAGTACATTCCCGATGTATTTTTCCTTTTTTCACCTAACTTCACTTTTAGAAATAAATATCACACTCTGCTCGCAGTCTATGATTGCAACGCTATTATGACGCGACACTCAATAGCCAATCAGGAACTTGTTATAACAAGCATTTTCAGATTATAATATTGTATAGATAAATATAGATTACTTTCTAAAACTTTTTCTTTTTACTTTTAGTCACCAATTATATGTTTATATCTTGGATCTTAGAATTTCCTAGTCTCATATTTACACCTCTTATAAATATCTCTAACTTCAAGAGGGAAGATTTGAGATGTACATGAATTCTTTGATTTACCTACTACTCATTATGTTATTTTTTATATTTCTGAAAAAGATAAACTAAAATTATTGACAAATTATACTATATATTCACTTTTACTGCTCTTCTATTCACACTCTTTTTACTTACTTTTACTACAAGAATTTTACTTACCCCATAATCTAGAAGCCGAAGAAATTTAGGCCAGCTTTTAATATTTTAAATTAGAGGTTCCCACACTTATGGAACCATTCCTTATGGATATTTTAAGTATTGTTTTTGAGGAATATTTTAAAAATAGATAATTTTATAAAAATCAAAATTTTAATCACATAAAAATTCAGGTTTTTTCCTTTAAATTATTTTTTGAATTTGCGATGTACCAATTCTTGCCCATGATAAAGTTTCTTTTTGTCCTAGAATATTTACCTCAATGATGAGACATAAATAAAACATGATTTGACATCTGATTTTTTTTTTGCTTGTTTAAATTAGCCTTGATTATTAACTTGATATTTATTTCTTTAATTAAATAAAAATATTAAAAAAAAATAATTATAAAAAAGATAATTTTATTTAAACAAGAAAGGGAGGAAAAAAATTCTAGAAATTCATTATGACTAATAATATGTATTTTATAATATATATATTTAGTCTTTTTCTGAGGCCACCTAGACATTAAACGATATATAATTTATTTATTTATGATATATGTAACCCATGTATTTTATAATATAATTGTTTTCAAATGATTAAAATTTTTCTTCGTCCAAGGCGACGAGAGTGGACCAGACAAAATTATCCACACGCTTGTGAAGGTCACCATTTTAACATGTATAGGAAGAATAAATTATGTAGCGATTATTATTATTAAATTTTTCCTCAATGACCCATTTTTTTTGTTGAATTCTCATGTAGCTCGAAATTTCAATTTAAATAAAATATTTTTATATTACTTTTCTTCTAATTTAAAATTTTTTTTTTTTTTTAAATTACAAATAAGTGTTGATGTTTCTTCAAACATTTTTTGCATCCCCTACTGCTGGCATATACCCATATGTTGAGAAAAAATACAACAGTGAAAATTTCACCAAACAACATTAATAATTCTATCATGTTTCAATCTACAGTTAGATTAGATTATAAATATAATTCTTTACAATTTCAAAGAGAAATTGCTGCCCCTATAAGGAAGCACAATTTAATACGGGTACCGGCTATCCATATACCTTCACACATTACTAAGTCCCTCCTAACTAGAAGAGCTATCTTCACTCATAATCATTTATATTAAGAGGGTGGGATAATAAAAAACTCTTTATATAACATAGCAACCTAGCAACGTGTAGAACCCGTATGTATGCTTTAAATTCAATTAGGATCTCACTTAATTGGCTAGTGAACGATCTTAGTCACGTGGCCTATGCTAACAGCTTCATGACGTCAGCAGCTCCTCTCTACCAGGACCAACTATAACCATCATGGCGAACTATTTGTACGGAAGTTTTTCTCTTAGTGTGTGTTTGTGTGTTTAGCCTGGTCACGCTCACCGGAAATCATTAGTTACATGACGATTTCGCATTTTTTTTTCTTTTTTATTGATTTTGAATCGAAATACCATTTCGAATAAACTATATGATAGAAATGAATGCATAATAGATCATCCCTTAACTGAATTATTCAAAAGTAGGAATAATTAATTTTTTTCCTTTTAACATGCATATTACTTTGCGAATTGATTGTGGAAAGTCAGGAAAGGCATCTTCAAGCTTATGTGCAGTGGTGAAATTTTATTAAGACAACAAATTTCCCCACATACAATAATAAAATTCAAAGTCCTATATACTTGGCAATCAGAAGTCTTAGACTTTTTCTAATTACCAGATTTCTTCGAATTTAAGTCGCAGTAAGATTTTAAAATGGAAATATTGCAGAAAAAATAAATACAAAATTGATTTGAATTTAAGCTGCAACCTAATTTTACATCTTTAAAATATTATGAGGTAAAAAAATATTAAATTCGAAATATTCATAATGCAAATTGAATAAAATTCGCAGCTACCTTATATAGTTTTGGTTTGTTTTCGATTATGAAAAAAATATTAATAAACAATTCAAATTCAAGATTCACAACAAAATATTAACATTTCTAAATAGTATAATAAAATATAATAGAAAATAGAGTATTATTTTTGGAAATTAAGCTGTCAGAGTTGTTATAATTAATAACTAAAGAACTTTTTCGGTTTAACTTTATTTCTATTAAATAGGACGTTTCGGCCCCTCATTCTGTGACTCTGGTACAATTCAGATACAATTACTAGCTCTTAACTTTAAACTCTTTGTTATTTGTATCTGATTTATAACTGAAGTAGCCAACAAAATATATATATATATAGAGAGAGAGAGAGGATCTTTAAACCAAAAATGTACTTTGTTCCCGTATATACTCATATTTATTTTATAATTTTAAATTAATTTCTCGTTTATGGGTAATATTTTTAACAGTTCGATTTTTTTTAAATTTTGAAATAAAACTCTTCGCCGTTCGTACTTGTAACAAATATTCACTTCTAAAAACTATATATAATTTTAGCAAAAACCATACCAGCGTTTATTGACTAATTACCCAAGGCTCACCTTGCCTGACCTCCCATGATAATACCAATTCTATTTATTCACCCACGGCCTGCCAAGGCTGTCACCGCGTTTCCATTTTATTTTTTAATCTCTTTAAAGTACCATTGATTTGGATGCCCTTGAATTGTCATTGTTTTCTGATAAACACACTTCATAATTTATTTTATTTTTAATTCTTTTCTTATTTTTCTTTTAATCTTTTCAACTTCACATTAATATAATAATATATATTTCCATTCACATCTATATTTTTTTATAAAGGCCTATATTTTTTACAGTAATTGTCTTCTTCAAAATCGTTCATTGTTTATTGCTAAACAGCTCATATTAACGGGATTAAATTGTTTTTATGAAAAGTACTTACCCAGAATTGTTTTCCTTCAGAATCCTCAGATATCTGTCATCTTATAAAACTTTCATATGGAATGAATTAAATTTATTTTATTCATTTCCTATTTACAAATTTGTTCTTATATCTTTAATATATAGTTTCATCATACTCCTTATTTTACAATTATTCACGTATTTACTAATGATATTTCGTTATTGAAGTCTATAGTAGGTCTTTTTACACACTTGATCTTCGGCGCCACCCATTCGAGAGCTTTGTTATTGCGGAATTCTTTTGATTATATAAAAATCATTAATAATTAATTCCTGCGTACAACCCTCCATTATAGGAAGTCAAATATATTTATTAAATACATACATATACTTTTTATAAAACCTTTCCCCATCTTCAAGCCGACCCAAGAATAAGTGGGGCCCTATGCGTAACGCCTCGCGCGGGCTCTATCATGTTACAAAAAAAAATTGCGAATATAAACATTTAAATTTATTTATTTTAAAATAGACATTAGAAATTTGGACCAACTATATTTAACGGCTTATATAAAAAAATATTCATTCAAATTATAAAATAATGCTATATGGTTTCTGTTTCAATATTTATTGAATTTGTTAAAAACCGCCCACGGATCTCTGTGCAATTGCACCTTTCTCACAGCCCTTCTGCCGGTCCTGCCCATTTTGACTATTTCATTTAATGTATCTTAATATTACACCTAATATTTTTTCTCAAGAAAATTATTTTTAAGTAAACCAGCTTATTATATTAAATATAATATTTTGCAATTACATCATTCTTGAGAGTAAATATTTATTGACTGTTATCTTATTAATCTAATAACAATAGCTTTAAAAGGTTTTTGTACACGAAAATCCATATCATATAATTCATTGAATTTTTGATATTATATTATTTTTTTACTCAAGATTAAGTAGAGTAAGGTTAAAGGTGTAATTAAATATAATTGCTTTTTCTTTTTACGCCTGATTTATTAAGTACTAAATTCTTTTGAAAACAAGCAATAGCCCTGTATTTAGAAACTCTCCAGAGAAAAATCTTATCTTAAGGAGAATTTTACTTTACTTTTTTATATAGAATTTTTGAATTGAAGATATTTCTTAAAAATAAAGACCAAATGAAGAACTTTGAATATGCAATTTAAGAAAAATTCTCATTTTAAAAATTTGCTTAGAAAAATTCTGCTAAAATTAGAATTTCAATCTTCAAATAACCAAAATTGATTTAACTTCTTAAGCCCTTGTATAATTCTTTTTTTCTTTTGCGTTTAAGGAATTGGTATACTCGTAAATATCAATTTAAAAAGTAACCTATAAAATGAATTTTTTAAGCTTTAAATTAAGAAAATTTAAGGAGCGAAGTCTCTGTTTACTATTATTTATTTTTTTAGTGTAGTAAAGAGCTATCAAAGTCAGATCAGAAGGCAAGAACGAAATTGCTGTTATTTTTTTTAAAATGATATTAAATATTACGACGTATTTCCATTTTCATGTCTTCCAAATTTGTTTATAATTATTTATTTGTATTTTTTTTTCAGGAATGTTCTTTAATATAAATTTTATTTTGTATTTTTTAATTACTTATTGTATTGTAAATTGGGGGGGGGGGGGGGGGGAGGGGGAATAATTAGGCCAAAAGGCAAAAAAAAAAAAAAAAAAAAT
>JAAAKE020073769.1:0-24955 GCA_010014785.2 Anisolabis maritima | reverse complement strand
AAAAGTGAGCCTGGGAGACCATGGAACCTCGTAGATTAAAGGAAAAATGGATGGATGGACAGAGAACGTCCTTGGAATGTGTATAAAATCAGCATATATAGGATCATTTTCATTTTTAATCCATATTCTTAATTTTTTTTTTGTTTCTCATAAGTGTTCACTCAAGATATACATATATATATATATATATATACACTTATAAAACACGTAAATATGAGGAAAAAAAAAATGTCCTGATTGAATAATAATAAAATTCTAACACATTGATAGAAAATATTTCTAAATTTATATTTCCTACAACAATTTTGTTTTTACTTCCATAGATAGTACATTTATCATTTTAGTCAAACATAAAATCTTAAATTTAAATCTAGAATAACTTAGCGATGATTGATGTATACATCAATATGAAACAAATTTCTTATGGAGATTATCCGGCCTTTATTAAAAACACCAACTAGTCGTTTCTGAGATCTAACGCCTCCTTCTTCAAAAGGGTATTAAAATATGAATATTCCCATAAATTTCGTCATTATAAAAAATTGTGTCCAATTCACTTGAGTGGCTTGTGAGGTCTCCGAATAGTTATTAACAAAAAAAAAAAAATCAAAATAACAAAATAAATTCGAAGTCCAATCAATGCATTTCTTACATAAATTCTTAAATCTAAATTTTTAATTTTAAATAAAAAAAAAGTTGACGAACCGTTGTTGAATCTTTGTAGAACCTTCGACTTGCACTTCTTTTAAGGGTACCACTTCCTCCTATTTCAGTAGGGTCAAGGGCATTCGCAGAATTCGAAGATACATTATTATTTAATTTTTCTTTATCGTCCTCCTCCTTAAGTATTATTAAACGTTTTGAAAATTCTGAGAGTTCTACTATTGGTTGTACCTAAAAAAAAAAAAAAACAATGATTAAGAATCAATAGTCATATATAATATTAAATCTTAAATGATTGATGGCGATTATTAATATATATTTTTATTATCTAAAATTGATAGCAACATTTTTTAAATAAAAATTGAAAAAAAAGAGCATAACATCAAACGCTGCCAAATGCGAACAAATTAAGGACAAATTCGATTTGACATAAATTATACATTTATCTTACACCTCAAATTAATATGGCATGCATATATAAATATATCAGATGAAACATTTGAATTTAGCCCTCTAAAAATGCTTTAAATATAAATAATTCTGCCTAAGATGCAAAAAGATTGATTTATTTTAATTGTTTTTACTTTTCATAATAAACATTATTGGATTTATATCTCACCTTAATTTTTAAAAGAGGCCCAGCTGATCGAATAATTTGAATAATTTCTTCACGTGGTTTATTTTTAACTTCAACATCATTGACTTGAATTAATCGATCACCAGGAAGGAGGCGATGACTTCCTGTTGCTGCAGAAGCCATCTATAAAAAAGAAAAAAATTTATTTTAATATCATGTATAGCAGACAGAACGTTCTTTAAAAAACATACCAATGCACCATGAGGGATAGAAATAATTAATGAGAAATGTGAATTTTAGAAAACAGAAAATTTTTATACCAAAATAATAGAAAAAATTTATTTAGGATACAATTTTATATGATTTTTATTTTAATAAATAAAAGTTATCAAATATCTTGAAGTAAAATGGTTGTTAAGCTAGGGATTTAGTATCTTTCAAAAGGAGAAAATGATCCAACAGTTTAAATGTTAAATGTTTGAAGAATAAATTGAATCGTTGTAGACCGAAAACACAGCTGCAATGTTCATTTTCTCCTTTTGATAATTTTGAAGTAATTTTACAATTTTGGCAACAAAAGACCCATTCGCAGTGGTATTTCATTTTTCTAACTCTTAACTCTACCAAAATACTGTATTTAAATCCCATATATAAAAGTGTTCTATTCATTATTTTGAACTTTTTGATTGAAATTAAATTTTGCAATTAAATCTTTGACAGTTGTTATCATTATTAAATACACGATTTCGATATAATGATTTATTTGCATTAAATACAACACTTTGGACTAATTTTGTGGTTTTCTTCAGTTACAAATCACAATCTAATTCAAACTCGCTGGCAAAAGCGAACCAATTAAGGACAAATTCGATTTGACATAAATTATACATTTATCTTAAACTCTAAAATTAATATGGCATAGATATATAAATTTATCAGATGAAACATTTGAATTTTGCCCTCTAAAAATGCTTTAAATATAAATAATTCTGCCTAAGATGCAAAAAGATTGATTCATTTTAATTGTTTTTACTTTTCATAATAAACATTATTGGATTTATATCTCACCTTAATTTTTAAAAGAGACCCAGCTGATCGAATAATTTGAATAATTTCTTCACGTGGTTTATTTTTAACTTCAACATCAGTGACTTGAATTAATCGATCACCAGGAAGGAGTATTATTACTACTATTATTATTAATACTATTAATTGTAAAAATATTTACATTCGACTCTTGTGATTCTTATCAGAATTGTAAGAATTATGGAGCCCTAATTAGAAGACTCTGAAAATTATAATTTTTATATATGGCATTTATTTGGGTAAAGTTAATATTTGAGGATATTTTGAAATTTAAGGACTTAAAGTTCATTTCGATTTGTTGCCTAACGACCCGATATTTGGTTAAAAGAAAATCTTGGCAGCTATTTTATGAGTATAATGAAAATAATATTAGAAATATCCTAGAGAATAAAATTAATTCAAAATAAATAAAATAAATACCTGACCAGGTTCGGCCAATACTAATGTAATAGGTGGTTGATTTGGACTAGAAGAAGGAATTAAAGCTCTTCTTAGAGATAAGCCAAATTCGCCTGTAGGTCCTGATCTATGAAGCACAACATCTCGTGGAGATGGAAGCGGAATTAATTCTAAGTTTGGTAATGGACATTCTGAAAAAAAAAACAAGAAATAAATGAAAATAATTAATAAAAATATTGTAAACACATTAAAGTTATAAATATTAATTATAGCAATTAATAATGTATAATCTGGAAAATTTTTTTCATTATTATTAGTAAATTATATATAATGAGAATTTTTTTTTTTTATTTTTGTCTACTGTTGAGAAAATTAATTAATTTTTTGAAATATTTTTTATTTTGCTTAAAATAATCTTGAGCAAATTTATACATCTTGTTTTTTGATTAAAACATATATGCTTTGGTCTCCCAACATATTATAACAATAACGAAGTCTTTCTACAAATGAGGATCCAACCAAATCTGTCAAAAACACAAAATTAAAATAAAGTTGATAATATTGATTGAACAATTGGGCTTTAAGAATTCATATTAATTTTGCATAATAAAAGGCAAAAATAAGACTTCTCACTTTTTAAATAAAATGAGACAAATTTAAAAATTTACCCAGTGATATTTAACTAGAGAGAAGAAAATAAAAAATAAAATTTGAAATGGCTATTAAAATTACCTATATTTGTAGAATGTGGATTCAAGCCCTGAGCTTCTCCAACTGGTGAAAGACTTAAAGGCGGTGTTGCAAACGAACTATTAGTTGTGGTATCAGTAAGAGATTCTTGACCCGGAGAAGTTGGAACTGGTGTTTCGTAAATAGCAATTCCAGCACCAGTAACACTACTTCCATTTGCAACGGTTGTATTTTGATAAGTGATGACTGTGAAAAGATAAATTTAACATTGAAAATTTAAATGAAAATGAAGTTATTAAGGAATATGGAATTTTTCAAAGATTATAATTTTTAGAATTTGTTGCTATAAAGAAAACTAAATTAATTACTTTGCTTCTAATGTGGTGAGATCTAAATGTTTTATGAATTCGTAAATAGAGTAAATATACAAATAATTTCATTATAATATCTGATGTCAGTATAAAAGAATAATTGGCTCTTTCCTTGAAATTTTTTCAAAAATTAAAAAAATTTCAATATATTTGCCCATTCATTGATTAAATTGAGTTGTCTAATTGCATTCTTTTCCCTACTATTTGTAACGGTCTTTTATCATTCATTTTATAAAAAATTCCTTCCCAAATATGTCTAATTTTTTGAGAAGAAAAAAAAGTGAATTTTCTTTTCCCAGAGATAAAACTTAAATGTAAATTATTTCTTGTACCCATTTAGAAAATTGCATTTATTTTTAAGAATAGATATTCTAATTTTTTAGAGAAATAGAGTGGTTCATTGGCAACATGCCATTTTTGAAGTATATCATTTCCTTATTCTACTTTTATTAATTCTTCCTTTTAATTAAAAATTTAACAAAAAAGAAAATAAAAAATATTTCGTTTATTAGGATTAATATTTAAAAAATATATATATTTACCTTCATTTTGTAAAGTATTTTGTGCCAAAAGAAGACCAGGTAACGTGGCTGGTGGCGGTTTTGTTACTTGTTTGTTTGATTGACTCGCAATTTTAGATGATTTAAGAATGCCTCGTTTTGGTGGACGAGGGGGCAAAGGTGGTAAAGGTCGACCCATTGAGGAAGAGGTTAGTGATGTTTCACTGCTTGTATCGGATTGAGTTAACGACGAAGGATCACCCGGGTGATGTGGTCCACGAGGAGAGGACTAAAAAAATAAATAAATAAATAATTTTCATATAAAATATTTTTTTATTTTTTGAAAAGTTAATTATAATAATTTTTTCACTCCACTCCACAAATAAAATATAGGATACTTAAAAAAAATATAAATCAACCTCTTGTGGATGTAGAGAGAGACTAGAGGTTGTAGGTGCTTGATCAACAGTATCTTCACCATTCGGTTCTACAAGTCCAGCAAGAAAACTAGCAGTATAATCAGCTGTGATTCCGGATGGTAATTTCTCTTTATCTTTACGCCGTCCTCGTAATTTTAAAGAACGTCGAACCTAAAATAAGGAATTAATGATTGAAGGATTTTAATATAATGTCTTGTGACAAAAACTTGTTTATTTACAATTTGACTAATGAGTTACAATATTAAAGGCGAGCGATGTCTGATTATTTAATTATTAAGATATGTATTTAATTGTTTTAAGAGGAGTTTAAAAATAAGCTTTAGTTGAGTTTACAAATTAGATAGATCGCTTTTCCAAACACTTTTATCATTTTCCTTCTCAGCCTTTAAATAAAGTTTTTCAGTTAAAATTTATATGTTAGGCAAAATATCCAAAAATAGTGTCGTGTGTTTATCTAAGAAAGCTGGTTTCATTTTGCCAAATTCCTTGATTTATTATTATTTGCCTATATCTCAATTCAAATGACACCATTTGTATTGAAACATTACATATCAACAATTACATGCCAACAACTGCACTTGTCTTTGAATGCTGTCTCAAAAAAGGGTGAGACGAATATTCAAAATAACAATAGAATCCACAAACAAAATTTGTTTATTTCTACCTGCATTCGTCTCTTTAAATATATACAATCTAGAAACTTTCGAAACAGTAAAATTTCCATAAAAAATTTTTGGATTTTATAAATAATAATATAAGTAAACCCAGGTGTGAGATAACAATTTTGCAACTCTATACAAGTTTAATAATTGTATATATATCTAGAATATGATAAGGGGGCAGGGAACATGGTGGTAGAATTTTTGTGAGGGGGCACAATAAGTATGATGTTCATAACTCAGAACTCTATTTAAATAACAACAGAAAGCTAATTTGATCATAAGCAAAACGATTAATAATTTTTCTTCAGAATCTAATTTTTTTTTTTCTCTTTGGAAGTTCCTGAGAGTCAAATGCCTCTCCCTCTTATTATCTATTCCCGTGCTGCGGGCGCCCATTTATATATATTAAATAGAAATTTATTTTTGTTCTGATAATAGTTATAAAACGTTTTAAAAAATTGCTTTCTAAAGAAAATGTTTACGCTTTCTAATTGTATTAAAAAATGTATATATGTATTTAATAGGTATATATATATATATATATATATATTTAGAAAATATTGTAACATATTGAAATAAATAACAAAAATTTGGATATTAATTCTATAATAAAATGTCAAATGATGAATATATTAATTTTTTTTAAGGAGGAAATATTGATTAAAATCCTAACCTCGAAATGAAATGTCAAATTAGATTAGGAGATAAGAAAAAAATAAATACCTCAATTCTAAGCAAATCATCGGTACTTAAATCAGTCCTGTCCCGTTTTTTCCCATCCAATTTTCGTTTGTCTTTTTTCCTTTTTTCTTTTTCTCTTTCATCTTTGTCAATTGCTGTTGAGGTTGATGTTGACGACGATGATGACGGGTTCGTGTTCTTTTTCATAAAATTAAACATTTTTATTTATAAAATATAGAAATATATATATAAAAAATTAATAAAATAAAAACAAAATCACAGATAAATAAGAGAGTCAGTGGGTGGAAGATGTGAGTAAATGTGTGAGTGAGTGAGTGTGTGAGAGAGAGAGAAAGAGAGAGAGAGAGAGATTATCTGAAATATGTGAAGGACGCCATTTTCTTTGAATTGACTACTATACTGAACTGAACATAGCCACGCATAGCCATAGACAAATGAAATGTTATTGCTATTGCCATTGCTATCCCACTTATTGCGTTCTCATATCCCTCTCTCTCTTTCTTTTTAGATTATAAACTAACTGTATTGTACGTGGAACGTGAACGGAACTGCGACTTTTACTTGACCATAATAGGTCACATTTTTGTTAATTTTTTTTATACTCAATTTGGACCTCAATTCAAATTATATAAGGATAAATATTTTATTTTGCATTATCAATTATGAATTATTGGAATATTTTAGTGATGTTTGCGCCCATGACCAGTTTAATATTTAGTTCCCTATCATCCCCACCCCCTTTTTTTTGGCATACATTGCATTAATATGCCCTTGTAGAGGTTTGCCAATCCCCAGAGAAAGGTTAAGGCGGGGCTAAAATTTTTCCGTCTTAAAATTTTATTTGGCCTTTTTTTGAATTATATTTTTCTTTCTCATTCTTATATATAAATTTTAAAAGAAGAGTGCAGTTGGGCCAAATGCGGGGCAGTTTTTAAGCTCCACACTACCCACATATTTTATAAAGGCTATATCGGGAACATTCGCAAAGAAAGATCAAATTAAATTTCGAGAACTGTAAGGTCAGGTGAAAAAATTTGTATAACATGAGTCCTCGAAGTCTCTCAAAATTCAAATCCCTTTGGCTCTAAATGAACCAAACATCTCAGATGATCCTCTTTCCTATGAGGCTTTCAGAGATTTTTGGTATTAAATCCAAAACAATTTGATAATATTTAAGCATAAGTCATTTCTAGATAAAATTTTAATTTCTAAGAAAATGTCTTAAATAAAAATAAATATGATTTACTCAATGCCTCATACATAGAGAGTTAGTAGATGACAAAGTTGGTGTTTTCATTGTCATTCTTCTCCCTTCTCCTATGCGATGGGCCGGCTTACTTCCACTTTCAGTCGCACATTCTTTAATATACTGACTCCACTTATCGTGAATAAAGCAAGGATAGAAGAATAAAAATAAATGTTAACAGAACCGTCAAGAAAGCTTAGCCAGACCTCAGGACTGATTTAGAAAATTATTAGTTAATTAACAATTTTTTGTATTTTGACGAACTAATGAAGGGCTCCTTTGTTGGAATGGGTGACAGAACTATCTACGGATGCCGAATTCGATGGCCGAGATGTTAAAGAAATAGAGAGATAGCAAGAATAATATAATAATTCCTTTGAATAAAAATTTCCTAGATGCTCTTTTTTGTAAAATCAAATCTCGTCATGCGAAATAAAAGTGAATAAGCTCACCGTCTAGAATAAAAAAATCATTTGAGATGAAATTTAAAAAAATAAGGGAAAATTATATAAACATAATTACAAAATATAAAATAATCACCAGATGCCGATACTTTTAACTGATGGAGAGGCGCCAAAAGAGAATATTCAAAGAATATACACTTGGCAAAGTGCGTTTTTTAAAATGTTAAATTCTTGATTTTTCAATTAAAAAAATAATAATAATTTCAACATAATATATGATAAAAATTCTGTTGAAAATTAAATTTAAACATAATAATATATTAAAATTTTACAATTTCATATTTTTTTCGACATAAGAGGCCTTTTAAAGTCCTCATTTAATTATATTTATTGGTAGCCATTATAATATTAATAAATTTTTCTTCGCTCAGGACGAAAAGCGAACCATTCACCTTTGGTACATTAATTTCCTATTAATAAAAAATATGCCTTTAATCTCAATATATATATAATTCTAATAATATTAGAAAAATTATTTATTATATATTATTTATATTAATTTAATTTTTTTCTTTTCGGCATCTTAGGGCATATAGACTTTTAAACATGCACATACATGTGTATATATATACGATACAAATTATTTAAACATATTTATTTACACCATTTGGTAACCAAATGATTTAAATAAATTTTCATCGGATTACCTGGGATCTGAACCCACACCCTTTGAAGGTTATAAATATTAACAATATCAATGTCTTTAACCTCACAGCCACGAGATGGGGGCTTAATTTAATATAAATGTTAACATTTATAAAAAATTTAAATTTTGCCCTGTTCCTTCGTGCAGAGGTAAAGGTCTCACCTTAGCTTCCACATATACTATAATGGCTACCAATTAATATAAATAAATAAGGACGGAGTCGAAATGGTCTTCGATGCCGAAAAAGATTTAAAAAAATTTTATAATCCATTTTGGTATTCTTAGATTCTCATGTCCTTTGCTCATTTTAGGTGAGCTGGGCGATTTTTGAAAAATCCTTTATTGTTTCTAATTTATGGATCTTGCCAACAATGTCTATCGTTGCCAATTTCTTTGACTTGAATAATTATTTGTAACATGGATATTTTGTTAAAATGCCTGTCGTTTTCAAATGGTGAGTTACCATTATTATTTAATAATAAACAAAGCGATGTGTAATGTAATTAGAAAATTATAAAGAACACATTTAGGATAAATTTATTTTAAATGAGTATCATTTCAAATTTATGTTAGAAGTAAAGGGATCTTTGGAAGCAACCTCCCTATGGTCATATTTATTATAAAATAAAAAAAAGTTTTTATAGATACAAAAATTTGCAGGTTATTGAGGAACAAGGGGAAACAGGAGGTGGTTCTTTCTTTTCTAAAATTAAATTATCAAAACCATTTCAAATTCTCACTTAAAGACCAGGTAGATAGGACTCGGCTAGTTTCTTTTAATCCCAGTAGCTGACAATTAGTTCCATTTTTTAGTGACGTAAGTATTAAGAGAGGTGCAGGATTATTTGACCACTCTAAACATTTTATATTTTTATAATATTAATCACCGATAAAGTATTTAACAAATAGATTTTAAAATTAGATTTAGAGTCTATATTCTTTAATATTTTTTAAGTATTTTTCATTTAGGCCAAAGAGAGGGAATCGCTATATATGCTAATCTTAGAGGTCTTTTCTAGAAAAATAAGTTTAGAGCAGCAAATGAAAGATTTGATAATTACAATAATTGTATTTCTTTTAACAGGTTAAAAGAAAAACCAAGGAATGAGATGAAGCAATAAGGGATTACTCTATATTTAACCCGTTTGTAAGTATTATAAATTCAAATTTTATATATCAAAAGTGAAGGAGAATTAATATACGAGGGCTATTTTTAAAGTAAGGTCCGTTTATGTTTCCACTCTAGAAGTTGATCCACAAAAAAAAAAAAAGATTGAACAGTGCCTTATCCTTTTTGACACTTTATAACGAGAAAGGCAATGGTTGTTGAGTCATATCTTCACAGGGATGAAATCGTGTATCATATATTACTCCTGAGTGAGCAGCAGTCTAAGGAATGATAGCAAACTTAATTTATGACAAAATAAGGGAAATTTTTTATTGATCTGAATAAGTGCTATAATGTATCTTGGCAAACGTCCCTATGATGCCACCCCTCTAAATACAACTAGAAAATATGATTCACAAAATAAGCATCTTTTCAAATTAAACCACCAGAGACGCGCCACCTTTAATTCCCTAGGCCTTAATGTGCAATTTTACCAGATGCCTGTACTTAGTATTTGAAGTACTTTTAAGAGTGATACCAATCTGCCAATACAATTTTCTTGTACTATTAATATATTTAAGTCGTGAAAGTATGTTGAATAAAAAATTTAATTCTGATTGCTGATTGGGTAGCGCGTATGGTGGCTTGAATATGATTTGCTTTTTATTTCTGTAGCGCAACTCGTGTCAACGAAGTGTCATTGGTGACCCCTGAAAGGGCTCTAAAAGTAAATTTTAAAAAATAAACAAATCATTTTAATAATTTTTATTTGAAGCAGAGAAAATTAAAAATTCTTAATTTAAACAAAAAAAAAAAAAAAATGAAAAAAGTGAATAATTTATTAACGTTACCGAAACATAAATTATTTTATTTAAAATTTTTAATTATTTTAAACTAAAATAATTAAATTAAGCAAACAAAATTTTTGTTTTGTAAAATTTTCAGTCTCTGGATTGTTACAGTCATATATAAACATATAAATTTGTATATTTATATATAAATGTGTATAATTATATATAATAGTTATTTATATATAATAAGAAGTCTTGCAAAAATTATATGTATATATATTCTTATATATATACAAACATGAAGCAATTTTGTTGTGATGGTTGAGTGATAAGAAGATTTTTATTCTTGGAGTTTGTAAATTCTAGTACATACAATATCGTCGACTTTAAGGGTCTGAAAAATAAAAGAAAAACAAATATTAATAATAATTTACTACTTATTATAATACTAATTCATTTTATTAAAATTTTAAATATTCTATAATTATTTCTCAAGTAAAAATAAATATTTAAATTAGTTTTAAAAGGTTTTTCTGGAGAAACGGCAAATTTTTTGTGTCCTCCAATTTAATTTATTTTTGTTTATAAGCATAAGGCATCATATTCAGAGAATTTTGGGCATATTCGTCGGTTTTTCGAACTCTAGATCTAAACCCCGAGGCTTAGTAGAGATGGTTGGATTGGCATTTATTATATACAGACTCCCCACCCCCTCACAAAAGAAGGTAAAATAAAATTTTGTTTTTAATAGTCTACCATTATCATATCCAAGCCTTTGAGATCAGTTAATTAAGTTAAGATCCCTTTTTTTATTTTTCTAAGACTTAGCAAGATCTCCAGCCGGTTTATGGTAAAAAGTGGATGAGAAATCTTTCATCTTTTTTTTTAAAGCCTTTTTAATTATCTGAGGTCATTTAGACTATGTTCATATTTATTTAAATGAATTGGTAGCCAATAGAATTAAAGCCATGTCTCTTGGTGCAGAGCTAGATGTCTGGCCTAATTACCAAAGTCAGTTCGCTTCCCGTACTGAGCGACAAAAATGGATTTGTATTATATTGCCTATCAAATAATATAAATAAATAAGGGTGGAGTCTAAATGGAGTCAGACACCGAAAAAGATTTAAAAATATATATAATAAAAAAATAAATTTTACCTTTTTGGCCTGGGAGCGAACCTCTAACACTCGGAATAATAATTTATTGGTACAGATAAGAATTCATTATCAAATGACTAACTTTTGGAAAAGGGATTAAAATGTTTTTCTTCTTGTGAAATTTTGTAACGGGGAATAAATATGATTTTAATAATATCTAAAATTGTAATAAAATATTTTCTAAAAAAAAATTGAAGCGATAAAATATAATTACCATAACGATACTGTCAGGGTTGAATTCTCGAACAATGGTGGTCTCCTTATCACCCTTTTGCACTTCAACCAGTTTGTTGCCTTCTTGGGTGATCAAAGCCTAAAAAAAATAAGAAGATAATTATTACTCTTTATATATAATATACATATGTAGCAACATAATCTATCAAACACTAAGCCTCAATTTATACTCCAGATGAAAACTCTTAATAGAATCAAAAATTTGCTTTCGATATTCAAAATATTCACTCAGATGTTTTTTAAAAATAAAGAACGTTTAAAAACAAGTGCGAAATGAAGGTTTTTCGTGAGTATTGGAGAAATCGGAAGATGTGATCTTAGAGAATCAAACTCAAGATTTTGGACAGGTTAGTAATCTGAAAAATTTTTCGGGGCGGGGGAACCTAGTAGCTGAATAAAGGTTATTAGAGACCATTCTGGAGAGGGGAGTAAGGCTGATATATATTTTTATATTTCTTCGCTAAATGCCTTAGACAAATTTCATTAAAAATGCTATGTAAAAAAAAAAGAATAATGACTGTTAATCTATTTGTCTATTTTATGTGATCTGATGATATTTGCAAGCATGTCCGTAAATACATGCTAATTTTTTCCACTTAATTTATTCTGATGATTGATACACATTATATTTACCTTAACTTTTCTCCCATCTGGAGTTTCTTGGTCGAATTCTTGTCCAATTTTAAAGCAAATTTGAGTGTTCTTGAAGGTGGAACTACTTTTCAATGTATATTCATCCCCATTTTTGAGTAATTCAACGACTGGGGAGACGCTGTTACCAACCTTTCTGGTCATCAGGCCCACACCTAAAAACATACAAAAAAAAAATTATTTTATAAAAAAGAACGAATTATTTTGAGGTCTTGAAAAGGTGTCGTCCTAACCAATCTCAAATGATGCTGAGCATCTTTTTTTTAAACTTTTAAAACTGATAATATAGCGCAGAGTCATTAAAAAAATGTTTTAGGGCGCTCTTGGAATGTGTTTTATTAAAATATCTAGAAATATGAGTCATAAACAAGGATGTGATCAAGGGAGGAATGAAGACACAATGAGTTTCAAATACTAACAATTGGCCAAATTTTGCTGACATTTTAAGTTAGGCCTGATGGTTTGTTAAAAAAAACTGCACAATCATTTTCTCCTTTTGAAACATAAATTGATGAAATTTAATTTTTTTTTTTAATATAAATATTTCCGGAGTAAAAACTAGTCTTGATATTTGAAATTGAAAAATATATCTGCCATCAACTTTTTTGAGAAAATTTCTGCCTTGATTAACTATAAATTCGCCATTTTCATTTTGTTTTAAAATATGTCATTTTTTTAAAAATGAAAAAAATTATTTGAATTTATAAAAATATTAACAAAGCAAATATCTTAAAGCTTAAGCTTGACTATATAAGTTTGAAACCTTTTATCTAGTGCTTTCTTCTCTAGTCGAGTAGAAATTACTTTGATAATGTTTTACAAAAACCTGACCAAACCTTGATTTTAAGAATACACCTCAAAAAGTATTATAGGCCTATAATAGCCTCTAGAAATGAAAATAAGAAAAAATAGAATCTATAATAATATGATTGGACAACAAGTAAATGTCTGGCTGTCGTGAAAAAGAAGTCTATAGAATGAACTAATTGAGGAAATGAATGATTAGAAGAAAAGAGATGCATGATTCTTTCTTTCCCCTTTTATTATACATCTATTAGACTCAATAATAATAGAAAATAAAAAATTACATGTTTATTTGAAAATTATTTATTGAAATTCAAGATTATTTCCTCTTATGGAATGTTATCTAATGTATTATAAAAAAAAAATAAGATAGCAAGAATAGATCGATCAATCAAAAAAGATATTAATTCAATGGGAAAAAATTTTTTTAAGTTCAGTGTAAATAAATTTTGATATTAATAATCCCATATAAATCATTTTGATTAATATGGGGATCTCTTCCCTTCAAAAAAAGATAAAAAGCAAAACCAATAAAATTTATACCAGGCATAAAGTTAAATAAAACCTCTTCAGAGAATTGTATTTATTTATTTATTTTTACTCTTTTTCGGCATCTAATGCCATTTATACTCTGTCCATATTTATTTTACAAATTGGCAGCCAATTTACCACTGACCCTTAGAACGTGGAAGCGAGGCCTCTTCCTTGACTTAAACAACTGTATTTTTAGCTCTGAAGATAGTTTTCCAGAATCGAAACATTAGTAGGAGGTTGTTAATAAATGAAATTACACTGACTATACTCTTATTCATCCATCTTTATTTTAAATTCTAATGGAAATGTTATCTAATGTAAAAAAAATAAACAAATAATAAGATAAGAAAATAGATCGATAAAATGTATTAATTCATTTAAAAGTAAAAATTCTATTTAAAACGCCAACTCCACTCTCTCAAAAAAAATCTCAGGTACATTTCTAATCACGCATGATCTTTTTGATCAAAATAGAGCTGGGAACTTTTCCTTCCTATCTCAACTTTTCGCCCCTTTATATGAGATCTTTTCCGGAGATTCTCAAGATAGAAGAAGTATTTTTCCTTGCTCACTCCGCGCAACCCCCCCCCCCCTCCTTATTTTCTAAAGAGGTGCCCCTGGTCTAATCAACATATTTTTGTTAAAGCCAGTTTAATTGTTCTATTTGTTTTATTGAAAAAATATAAATCTTTTACAAGCTAAAGGTGATTTTGCCAATTGAAGAATTTTCTCTTCATTTACATTATGAAAATATTTAAAAAAAAAATATTTTTGATTAAAATAATTGAACATTACCCCATTTTTAGTTTTCTACCAGGACTTGGAGAAATAAAGTCTCACTCCAGTGGTTCAGTAACTACCATCAAAGTATCAAAAATAAGTAGACAAACTCTTATCTTTTGTTTTGCCTTAGTTAATAATTATGAGAGCTAGATAAAATTCCAAAACACTAATATGTAAAAACATTATGAAATTTAGTTTATGTACATCTTTTAATTATCTATTAAGACGAAACAAAAGATAGAGTTTGTCTACTTATTTTTGATAATGTCAATTCCAGACAAATAAGACTTATAAGAAAGAATAAAAACTAGATACATCTTCCTTTTAAGTTGAAGAAATAAATGGCCTATTTATGAAAATTTGTAAACTTAGCAACATGGGAATCTTAAATCTCAAATTTCAAAAGAGGTACAAGGTATTATTTAATATTTTTAAAAGATTATCTAATGTCCTTTAGCACAAAAATTAAAAAAAAAAAAAAATATTAAATTAATTTCTAGATGACTAATTTTTTTTTTTCAAAATAAATGCCGAATTTTCAAATTTATTTTATTTTAGGAATTAAAAAAAAAAATCAATTTTAATTTAAAATAAATCCTTTCTAATGAAAATATTCACTCTTTTCTTTTGAAGAAGAAAGAAGAAGAAAAACAAAAGAAGAGAGACAAACAGACCGACACTTGAGAGGATTATGACACGTGACCTTAAGGTCCTGGGCCTTTGAACTCTTTCCTAATATAAAAAAGGTCCCAATGAATGAATGAATGAATGAAATAATCTAAATAAATTAAGTTATTCTATTAAAAGCAATCAAAGTCTCTTTTAGGCCATTTATCACTTTCATTCATCTCACTTGAAGGAGTGTATGGGAAACTCTCTCTTCAAATGCATTCTTTTATTCATTCAAAGAGGAGAGATTCTTATTGAAAAATTGCATCTATTCAAATTAAAATTTTAATGAAATTTGAAAAAGGAGGTTAAAAGTCCGTCCAGTTCATTCTTCTATTTGCTTTCTTGTATTATTATATATAATAGCGGGGGGGGGGAGTCATGGAAGGGATCCTGAAAAATTCAACCACCTAAATATATTTTTTTTTTTTCAAGTCAAAGGATCCAAAAAATCTTAATATGCGTATATGTGTGTGTGTCTTTTAATAGCTCCTCGAAGGTAAATCCGAGATGAGCCCAAGGAATTAAAATTTCGATTGAACCGGTCCTTAAGAGGTGGTAAAAAAAAAAGGTCCCCAATTTTCTCAACATCTTATGAATATTGTCTTACTAGATTATGAGTCATGTTGGAACCGCCAAAGATTCGATCGAAAATGTTCTTCGACTTTCAGTTTTTTCTTAAAAAATTGACCAGTACGCGTGTCAGTTAGTTATTTATCATATCTCTTTTTTATCAAACATATTTATTTTTCTTTTTATAAATATTTTTGTTATATCCTTAAGCGTTTTTTCATTGCTTTCTCTTATCTTATCTATTATTCATCCAGGACATTTATAATATTAATTCTTCTAGCTGATTAATTTCACAATCAAGTTTCAATTATTTTCCTCCTATTCTTTATCTAAATCGGATTATTATATGACTCATTTTACACGATTGCGTGTTTTATTTTTAGAATACCAGAGATCAAAAAAAAAAATAATCTATATCTCATAGAAATAGATAGGACAACAAACCTCAAAAAGTACTTTCAAGAGGGAGTATACGAAAGTAATAAATTAGTAAATATGACGTGTTCAAAATTTTTAAAATGAATTCTGAATCACATTTTATTAGATTTGGATAAAGGACACCATTTGGCTTCTAGATTCAATGAAGAAATTGAAGGAATGTATATGACGCCACATTTAAATAGAATTTATTCTCAGATATTCCACACTGGCGGAACGTAAGGCCTGATAATGTTATATTAAATAACGTTTGCCTCGAAATTTTTTTTCCTGACGGTCTTGGATTTTAAAATTGCATACTCTCCACCTCTCCATCATATATAGTAGCATTTCCAAGAATAAAGGAAAATCTCTTATAGGGAAAAGAATTTAATTTAATTTAAAAAGATGATTTGCCTGCGTTTGCATTTTATTTCATTGGACAACCTAGTGGGTCTTCGCTTAATTCCCCGAACCGCTTTCGAGAATAAAAAACGTCTCTAAGCTTCATTATATTCACATTAAAGTTTTTTTTTTTATATCATTTAATCTGACATAGCTTTGTTTTTTCACAAAAAATTGCCATTCTCTTCTTTTATTTACCTTTAGTTTTATTTTAACTATCGACCAATATTAGCTACAAACGTAGCTCTAGTCTAGCAAGAGAATCAAAGCCCCTAATTGGGAAGTTCCTTCCCCTCCTCATTTCCAATTCATTCATGCCCTATCATGAATAATGAAATAGGAAACCAATACAAACTAGATAATAATAAGCGTTATTCATACCTTCACATTATTTCCTCAAACAATTTTTATTTATTATATTATTTATGTCTATTTAGACAATTTCCGTATGCGGCCCACCACCGAATTCCATGCTGTCCGCGAAATTATTTAGAAATATGCGCAAGGGCGGCCAGATTGGGAGAATTTGAAATTATTTTGGATCGAATATAGATGGAACTAATAGTCCTGGTAACTATATTGAGTGAATTCTATTCGTCATTGCCACAAAATAACTTTCCCAAACTGAAAGATTTTGAATATTATTTCATTTATAAATTGTGCATGTCGTATCTTAATTAAAAATATTTTGACATTTTATGTCGCCTGACTTAATATCAGCGTTCATGAGGCCCTTTAATAATAGTATGCCCACCTATAATTTAAAGCGTTGTTTACAATAGAAAACTTGCCGATGTTAACATTTAAAATGTATATTTATTTATAGGCTATATATCAATTTTAGTCAAATAAATGAACTTGTTAGCCCTGAAGAAATGAGTGACAGACGTACGAAACGTCGGCAACAAGATTATTATTTTTCACTTATGACGGTTCCGTGGAATGTCGTTTGGGTGATAAGCTTGAGTTGTGTGTTTATTCCCACGGAAATAAACAGGTCCCGGTGGGTGGGCCTATACTGTCCAAATGAAAGAAAGATAAGATTATTAATTTAGAATTTTTTTTTTAATTAATAATTTCATATGGTTATTTTAATTAAATTTCGATTAACTCAAAAACACTTGGTGATGATGAATGTGGAATCGTAATCTACTCGATATATTATCTTACTAGAGGGTGTATAAATTTGTTCATGTTGTTGTTAATGACATTTAACAACTGCGCTCGCTCTAGAGGAGCTCTTGAGCAATTAATCGATTAGTGAGTTGATCATTTAGTTGCCCACCTTCCAACATCCAAACACGAAGTAATTTCTACTCGGTTCATCTGATAGGTGAATAATAGCAACGGACAGAAACACAGAAAGAATTCAGTGGAAAACTCTCCTTGTCTGATAAATTTTAATTTTCATAGAAAATGTTCTCTATGGTCCACGACAGTTTTTCTTGCAACAATAATCATTTTATTTACTTTTTTTAATATATGGAAATGTAAATCATCATTTTTTTCTTTTTTTTAGAAAAATATAAATGTTTAAATACAATGTACAGTTTAAAATAACAAAACTTATCTTATCATTAGATTAAAATAAATATTTTCTTTCTCTCACAAATAGTATAATATAATTTTTTTTTTTTTAAATTAATATACACTTTATCTTTCAAGTAAGAATTATTCTTCAATATATAGCAGAATCATTTTATAAAAGATAAAAAATTTGATTATATAAAATTTGAGTTTTGCACTTGGCATCATTAACATGGCCATTAATCATCCTCAACATAATCTTTAACTCTGGGCGTTGGCCAAAAATTTCATTCAACGTAAAACGAGTAAATTACAAATAAAATTCCAAATGATATAATAATTGAAATGCTCAGATAAAAGAAGGGTTAAACCTCAAATATCAAGCGGTCATAATAGTGTCTGGGTAAAGAGAATTTTACATGAAGTGAATCTTTATTTGTTTTTTTTTTAAGTCTTTTAAAGCTCCTGAGGCCATATACACTCCGTCCTTATTTATTTATAATAAGTGCTAGCTAATATAATATACTGTGAATAAATTTTTGTCACTCAGGAAGGGAAGCGAACCACTGATTTATGATATATGAGGAGAGACCTAACTAAGGGACAGCGAAATCTTTGTTAAAACCACTTTTTGAATTTCTAGATATTTTATTATTTAAGAGTTTTTAAGTATTTTGATATTTGATTTGATTGGCGCTTAATTTTTTATAATTTATTTATTTTTTTTTTCTTTTTCGGTATCTGTCCGTATTTATTTAAATGGTAGCCAATATAATTTTATCTCTCAGTACGTGAAGCGAAACAAGGAATTCTTAGATAATGAAAAAAGAGCTTTACCTCTGCTCTAAGAGAGAGGGGCATTTTAAATATTTAAAATTTTGTTAATTTGATATCCCGGAATAAAGATAAATAAAAGAGGAGTGCAGTCAATGTTATTTCATTTATTTACAATCCTCTAGTAATGTTTCGCTCCTGAGTTGGGACCATGTTCAGAGCGTAAATAAATTTCCTAAGATATCTATATTAATATACTCAATTAGAGATTATTTTCATAGTAGTAGAATTAATTATATTTATTCAAATTCATGGATGCCCTCTTAGAGAATTTACGTATGTCGTTATGAGACGATTCCAGCTCTGAAGATGGTTCCAATCCAGGGCCAAAACGTTAGCTAGAGGATTAATAAACGAAATTTCATTGGCTTCACTCGTCATTTATTCATCTTTATTCCTGCATATTTGGTGTCGATACAAAGGAGACAAATTCAGAGGTAGAAGTCTAATTTCATGTTCCAGGTTCGCTTTCCGTTGTAAGCGAAGAAATTTATTAAAATTATATTGACTATCAATTGATTTAAATAAAATAAATATTAACGAAGTCTAAATGGTCTCAGATGCCGAAAAAGAAGTTGTTCTTATATCTTTTACATATGAATAGGGGGGATCTTGAGAATGTTGAAATTATAAAGAAATTGGGCGCTTTTTCATCTACAATTCAATACAATTATATTCTAATAAAAATTTCCATACTTAAAAGCGTATAAATGAATCAATTGATATTTACGTTGAGTCATTCATTACCTTAACTTGTTAATTAATCTAAACTCTATTGCATGCATGCTATTATCAAACCGTTAATATGGCGTAAAATTTTATTAACAGAAACCAATTTATTATGTTTTTAATAAAAAATTTAAATATTGTTCTTTGAGAGTATTAATATAACTCTCTCTCTCTCTCTGGCGGTAAAAAAATAAAAATTAAATAGGATTCTTACAAGGGCTTATATAATATTTTCTTTCACTATTTGACATCTTTTAAACAATTTTAATTATTAATTTAAACTTGTCAGTTAATTTTGAAATTGATTCGTTTTTATTGGTGTAAGATAGGCAACCCAAGTAACTAAGCCAATAATGTATAAATTTAACTACTCATTCTCAAGAGCAATAAAATCGAAAAATCCTTTTTTGGGTTGCCTATGTTCTTGTATTTATTTACCCCATAGCATTAGCTATTCTATTTTTTTTTCTTTATCTAAAAAAATATTTTGTTGTAATTCATTTTCAAGCATTTGAGCCAAAAACGTACAAAATTTCTACAAAAAATTCAATTTGTTTATTATTAATATTAAAAATAAATTTAGAGGAAGGTATTTTCAAGGCCGAATAAAGAATCCATTATTATAAAATTTCCTATAACCTTATTTTATAAATTATATCAATCTTTTCTATTCGTGGGAAAAAAAAAAAGTTATTAAATAATCATGATGATATGAAAAAAATAACTAGGAATTTTAAAATAGGTGACACTCTTCAAGGATACTGTTCTAGAATATTTATTTTTATTAATTTAATTCACTCTCATAATTAAACAAATTATATAAGAAATTCATTTAAATATTTATCCATTCTATAAAGATTCATTGAAATAAATTTTTTATTGTAAAAAAAAAAAAGAAAAGAGATAGATCTCTTGGGATTTTGTTACCTGTCCCAGGCTACTATCTCTCTTTTTAAGTTCAAAGTCAAAACCGGTTCGGAAGACCAAACGAGAAAAAATTTTATTTATTTTTTTATAAAGCCAAGAACAAAAATATCGGCTATATAATGATCCAAAATAAGCCTAAATTAAATTTACCTCCAAATATAGACCATGATATATAGACCTTTTTTTAACTTTCAAAGAGTTCTTTTATATAATTAAAAAAAAAAAAAAAAAAAACAAAACAAAACTTTGTTTTCGATATTAAATGTTAGTAGCTAATATTTTAATTATTTATTGAGTTTTTTTTGTAATCTCAAACCTGGACTTTTTTTTTGCTCAACTTATTCAAAAGTTCCATCTGTCCACGTTCCTCTTTTTCTCTCAACCCCTACCATCTTAAAGACGCTAATTATATTCTTTTTTCTTTCCGTTAATTTTTACAAAAAACATATGTATTTCATAAGCAGTAATGACAAAACCCCCCCCCCCCGCTCTCTCTCTCTCCACCCCTGCTCCAAAAAGCTATCGTAAATTTATAGTAATTCATAATAAATGGATGCCAATTAATATAAATAAATATGGGTATATAATGGTCATAAATGTGGTAAAAAAGACAAATATTTGTTTTTATACAAAACTAAATTGTTTATTTACGATTAAATTCCAAAGTAACAACTTCCAAAACTGCTCGTTTCAATGCCAAGAGGGATAATTTTTTTTTCGCACTGTAAACCCTCACAAAGATAAAAAAAATACACATTAAAGACATGATTAATAATAAATTATCAATTAATAAGATTAATCAAGTTTATAAAAACAAATATAATTTCCACAAAGATGTCAACTAGAGGAAAATTTTCGGAAAAATTATCCTTTATATTTTTGTAAAAGATGGTGCCTGGATATTTGAAGAGTGCAAGGCAGTCATATTTAAAAGAGAAAAAAATTTTCTTTAAAAGAAATATCGACGTTTTCACCCTCTCTTTCGATCTTCTTCTCAAAAAAAAAAAAACAAGTGTCCTAAAAAGAACCGGTAGAGACGTTCAAATCGCCGACAATTCTATATATTTAAAGTAAAAATTAAAAAATCTTTACTCTTTTTCATTTGGCTGTCTTACACCGTCCCTCATATATACTTTTTTTTTTTATTATTTACATATCAAAAAAGTTGAGTCATTTCTTAATGAAATTCCAAAAAAAAAAGAAAATTTCCTTCGGGCTCAATGAAAAAGAAATACAACACGCCGAAAGGATCATGCATCAACATATTGAAGTGGTGTTTTTAAGGGTGTTATTTGTTTCCTTTTGGGGTAATTCAACTTTAGGAGAGGGAATTTTTGAAATTTGTATGGACGTGGAAATTTTTTCTAGAAAATAAAAGTCAGAGAAAAATGAGAGTAAAATTTAAATGTAAGGAAATATTTAATAAAGGCTCTATGATTATGATATTTAAAATTCAAAAAATTTCAAAAATTCTAAATTATTTTTTTAAATAAATCCTTGAGCATAAGAAAAATTTTATAGAAACTTCTTTTTGTGATTTCTTTCCATCCTGCCATGTGCAAATGTTTTGCCGGAAGTTTTTAAGTGGATAAAAAATATATATTAAATAAAAACTCACCAAGGGCTTTCATGTATTCGTCAAAATTATCGGATTTGTCCAATTTGAATTTTTTTCCGACAAAAGCATCCATGGTTTTTGAGGGTGGGTTGTTTTTTTTCCAAAAGAGAGAGGCAAAAGAGAGCAGGTAAGTTCAGGGAACGACTGAATTGCTCAGGCAACGTATATCGTGATATATATGAATAGCGGGGGGTTTGGCTTTGGCTATGGATCGGTGACGTCATCAGCATCGGCCGACGACCTCCGACCGAAACCTTAGAGACATCTAGCGATACATGCCACAATCATCAAATGGACCAAGTGTTTAGAAATATTTTTCTTTACTAAGCGAGGGGAAAAACACATTTATTTTTCCCATTTCATCTGAGAAATAGTCCCCCATTCAGCTTCCACTGGATAGCATTTCAAATTTCGACTAAATGAGTATTTCATATTTGGTTTTTAAACTATTTTAAATTACATAATAATAACTAAATCGGCCAAACGGTATTACTGAATTATCACTCAAATTTTTTAAAATTTTAATTAAAGTAATATAAAATGCATATTTTGATTGTAGTATGTAAAACTCCTCTTTAAATACTTTTGCAGTTTATTTATATATTATTCTATTTACTATTTATAATATTTCAAAAAAATTATCTGTATAAAATTTCAAGAAGCTTTTGTTTATGTTTACAAAAAAACCAACAGTTTTGAAATAGAAAGAATTTTAAATCGACCCCATTAAGAGAGCCTATCTGACCATAATGGTTACATTTATCTTGTTAAAAAATAAAATAGTGAATGAAAATTGTGTGGCACTACCAGATTCTTTGAACCATAAAGACACAGTTTATTTTATGGCTTTCATGCTCATTTACTCAAACCCAAGCCGACCTCTGGTCGGCATAATCACTAAATTTCATAATTAATTAAATATTTAATCCTAAGGAATAAAATAATTGATAAAAACATTTTCAATGATAATAAAAAGATAAAACACTTCACTATGATTATCCACCAAAAATTGCTTTCAAGTAAAGTTTAATCTAATCAAATGTAAAACAAATTATTTTCAAAAATTTTAAGTCATTTAGTAGATAAATCTATCTTTTTTGCCTTTCGATCTCGATAGCAGGGGTGCCGAGAACTTAGTTGGCCCCTGGTTATTAATTCGCCCCTCCTCCACATTCCTTTTTCTTTCATGGGACATTTGGAATTAGGAAGGGCATGTGCCCCAGGAATTTATCACCCTGCATATAGTAGGGGTGCATAAATTAGTTTATGTACACTAATGAATTTTTCGATTAATTGCTCTAGAGTGGATCACGCATGCACAGTTGTTAAATCTCTTTAGAAATTAACGTCTGATCATGGTTGCTCCCCTTTTGAGGAGCTCTAATCGAAAAATCCATTTGTGGATTGGTCATATGGGTTGCATACATTCCAGTAAGAAAATGAAATCATACACTAGACATACATAGACGATATATACTCGTATATATTAATTTGACACTAAACATGATATTTATTTAACGTTGCGAATTATTTTAGATAAATCAGAACCAAAAGCCACCATTGTTTTTTATATCATGAATTAAGTGCCTAGGTCTTACTCCAACGGCCAGGACTTCAACATTTTTAATTTCTTTAATTTTTTAAAGTACTTCAGAAAAATACTTTATTATTTGGCCGATTTAGATCAAAGACTTGCTGCCACATACTTATGTTAGTCTAAGTTTAAGTTTAAAATTTCAGAGTTGTTCTAGGATTTATAGTTTAGATAATAGTGCAATATTTTGGGTGCACTAACACAAACCAATCATTGTTTGGAGTGTTATTTTTAGGAGACCTCAAAACGTGTATTTCCGTTGCAAACTCGACAGTGATTTTTTTTCACAATCGTAATTCTTTCGCCTTTACTATATAAATTTTACAATTATAGGTAAGAAAAAGTAATAGATCCTATCCCTGTTTCAATATTCTTTATTTTTTGTAATAATGAAAATATCAAAATTTGTCCTAAATCTAAAAGAAGAAAAATCATTTCAGGGATTTATATAAAAAATATACCAAAATAAGTAAAATTAGTTATAAATAATCTATAATTTATGTTGATTATATAATATTAACAACCTTTGATATTGTTATTTTCAATTAGATAATCAGAGTAAGTAAAGACAGTCATCGCCAACGTTTATTTTGCAATATATCCACATGAGAAAAGAGAATGTCCCTAGGGTTAGGGTTGATTAAGAATGTCCAAAGGTCATTGACGAGACTGTGTTTTTTCAATTTTTTTTTTAAATTAAAAAATATTCAGTGAATTTGGCTTGTAAAGTTGAAAATTTTTTCTTTTTTTTTTTTTAAATGAGTTTTTTTTTTTTTTTTATCGAAATTAGGTATATATTAATTTTTTTTTTACAATTTCATCACATATTTCCTTTATTTCTTTCTTGTCAATCAGTTTTGCAGGCTTTGGAAGGAAGGAAGTGGGAAAGGGGAGGAGCCTAATCTCCCCTGTCCTCGCTGAATATGCCATTGTCAGTGCCCATGGTTACAAACTTGCTAAAATATTACTGTTATTTAAATACTTTCTTTTTTTTATTTTTTTTTCTATTAGCTACCTACCCCTTATTGGAGAGAGAGAAAATTTATTTGCATTAAGATGTGAAATATCAATAGAAGTGAAGATTTTAATTTCACAAGCTTAAGTTTTTACTTTACACTCGTAAACTAAATAGGGGAGTAGAACTCACGTTTAAG
>JAAAKE020073547.1:0-24963 GCA_010014785.2 Anisolabis maritima | reverse complement strand
TGAACATGGCAAATCTTATTTTATGATATCAATCAATCTGTCAGGTATTAGAAGATAAATGAATCTGGATGTTTAAGAGGAGTCATAAAAGTTGGGGAAACATGAACCAAATAATTGGGAGGGAGTATAAGAATTTTTTTAGCTTCCTATTCAAGCTGGAGAAGCTTAGATATAGTTCTAAATGCAAAGTTTCTAGAGTAATCAATCTTCGCCGTTTGGAAATATTTCAGATTTATATACGGATTCGTGTAATATATATAATATATTAAATAGATTCAATAGAAGAAAGTCTAAATAATTTAAGTTTGGACGGTTTCTTAAATAATTTTACCAGGGAAGACGAAGCAAGGTGAAGGAATAGCTATGAAAGAATTTGAAAGAAAAAAATTATGAAATATAGAATTCAGCTTAAGGAACCGGCGAAGCTCTGGTTTTTATAAATTTCCATATTTAAAATAGTTGTATTCCGCCAGTGGATTCCAAAATAATAAAAAAATGTTTTTTTGAATTTTGATTATAAAGTTGTGTGAATACATTCACATACCGACAGAATTCCAGTGAGAAAAGGATGCTGTCATTTTGGAATATTTGGATTTTAATGATAAATTATTTGGATTTAGATGGTAAATGATAACAATAAATGATAATAAACCATCTTAATGAACCCTAAATCCTGAAATATTTGCGTCAATATATTTTAAACAACATTAACTCTGTAATATTATGAAAAATTTGCATTTCCTCTGAAATAAATTATATTATAAACAAACATTAGAGGAAAAATTTTGAAACAAAAACAATGATAAATAAAATAATTTTAATATAGAACATTTAATGTAGATAATTTATTCTAAAAACAAAATATAATATTATTGCAATACTCGAATATAGTAAAGGTCTAAGATGAAAATTATAATAACAAAAAAAAAAAAAAAAAAAAAAGAATTTTATAATTTAATAAATGTATTTCTTAGGATCATCTTTTTTGTTTCTGTGTTTTGTAAAATTTTGATTTTAGATTTAAACATTAATATTTATTTTAAATGCTAAATGACAAGCGTGAAACCCATGAATCTAGAGCTGATTGGTTCAAATCACAAAAGAGTCAAGATTATTTCATATATTTAATGAAAATATATCTTCAAATGTGAGTTAGATTTATCGAGATCTTCACCTAAATGGGACTCAAGACAACTCTATGAATAGGGGGAGTTGAGTCAGACCATTCTCAAGAGACTTTAAGAAATATGATGCAAGAAGTAGGAAAAGGCTGAATGTTTAGAAAAATTATTATTTAGATAGAGCTTCTTTCAAGACATATAGGCTTATATAACGCAAGTTAGTATATAAATTAGTGTCTTCTTTATATATTTAGAAGAAGTTTATCCACACCCAAATATCTATTTGTCCTTCCCTAAAAATTTAACACCCCAAACTGAAAGAATATATTAAAGTAATTAATTTTTATTTTTAAATTATTAATATTCATGGATTCGCCAAAAAACTCAACTAATTCATATAAGTTGGTTAGAAACAATATTTCCTTCCTAAATTGTCCTAACAATAATAATAGCTGGTCTAGATATATCTCTGGAAACCAACTACTAAAAACCCAAATAATCGCCGCCGATATAATGGACTAAGAAAAGTAAAAAAAAAATGGCGTAGGTTGCTTGTTAAGTAGGAACAATTATTAGTAATAAAGAAAATGCTGCGAATAGAGAGAATAGATGTATATAATAAAAGTAAATAATTTTAGACAAATAATTTATAAAGTTTAAGTGTGATGTGTTTAAATATTTTATTGGTTAATATAGGGACGACTATGGAGCCCCTATCTTCCAACACTATAAATATAAATTAAAATCAAGGATCTAACTAAGTAATTAATGAAAATATTAGAAAAATATTTTTTTTTTTTAATTTAATAAATATACTATATCTATAGTATTTATATACCCAAAATATTTTTTTTATGATTGTTGCTTAAAATTTTAGGTTGATAATGAATATTTCCAAATTATCAAAAATACGTTTGTGCATTTAAATTGAAATTTTGCTCAGAGTTTGGATGGCCGAAGATGCAGAATTTCTGTGTGGGGAATTTTTCACTGTATTTCCATAACATTTACCCCCTTCCTTTGGAAATTTCATTTTACTTCTTTTTGTTTGCAATTTATTTGGTTTCTTCTAGACAAAATATACAATTTTTAAAAATTATTAAAAAAAGATTAACATCTTTTTTTTGTGTATATTTTAGGATACTGTTAAATTAATTCTTTATTTATTCATTACTTATATTGTACTATTGTGTTAAGTTTTCCAAATAATTCGCCTGCAATCACTAGGCAAAGGGTAGTTTCGAAACGAATGATCTTAGAAACTGTTTTATTCATTTTTTTGCAGAGTAAAAAATATCAATTTTTTATAAAAAAAATATGACGTCATTTATTTCTTCAGAGTATGTTCAATTTTATAAAATTTGAAAAAATGAGAGGAAATTAAGTACCAATTTTTAGAAGCCTCTATTCTGCTGAATGGATATGTTAATAGGAGAGTTAAAGCCCATATATAATAATATAGATTCCTTAAGTGAAAATTTTGATCTGCTTCGTAAACCTTGTCTTTAGTACAGTTAAGCGGAAGTTCTAGTGAGGAGAAAGTGTTTTTTTTTTAATTGTTAATCTTTTTTTTTTTTTTTGAAAAAAATGTGCAAACTCTTTAATGTATAAATGAAAAATGTTCTTACATGTAGAAGATTTCTACAGAATCCATTCAACTGAGACAAATTAAAGAAGTTTCAGGGAATTTAATTTCCCAGATTTTGTTTGTGATGCGATTCTATGAATACAATTCCAATCTGCGTTTAAAGCAATGTTAACTATCTCATTTAAGAAACAACGAAGAACTTACGTTTGGACACAGTTGAGATTTAATTATAATATTATTTATATTACAATTAAAATTAATTTAAATTCCGTTTGATGTTCAGCTAAAAGGAATTTAAGATGATCCAACTTGAGAATTTGCTAAGTTTAATTAGAAAAAAAAAAAATATAAAATTTTGAGAATATGTATTGTTTTTAAAAATAAAAAAAATTAATCTGCGCAATCTATAAAAGGGGAAATTAGAACTGAAATTAAGTAAACAACATTACCTATATGATAAAAGTATGATAATTAGATAGGGCTACTTAATAATAAATATTTAATGTTTTCTGTTAGAGACCCATAAAACATTATTGAATTTTAAAATATTATTTGCAAGAAAAATGATTGGATTGGTTTGGCATCTAGTCAAAAATTCCCCAGGCTAAACAAAATACAGAAGTCCGTACTTTAAGCTGTTTTGTTTATCTCAATAGTAAAAAGTAGAAGAAGAGGGAAAAAGAACAAAAATGAGTTTTCAGGTCACTCTCATTGATTTGAACAGGAGCGACATTTCTCTCCTAAAGAACCTGATGATGGACCCAAACTAGGACTGAAAAGTGGTTCCTATTCTCTTTTTCTCTTTTCCTGTATTACCGGACTGGCCTAAATTTTTATTTTAGAATATTAAAAAAATATATTAATTAATTAATTAATTCAATTGTAGTGAATCCAAAAATAAAGCGGGCTACGTTTACTGTCTGAGATGCAACTTTTCAAAAAAACACTGTTCAACTAGATTTTATAACGGGTGAAAAAACCCAACTCTGAAAAAAAAAGAGTTCCTTTCACTTTCCGTATGTATGACTTTGATAGTCCACTAGTAAAAACTTCTTGATCGAATAGGGAATTATAAAGAAGTTATGATATAAGTATAAATTGGAAATACAAAAAAATTGTTTGTGTCGTTGTATTTATTTTCATACACAAACTAACAATGTCAGTCATTTCAGGGATTGAGAAGAAATATTTGATGATGTTCTTTCTCGAAAATTGGTTAAACAGTTTATGCACTAGAATGGCGGAAATAAACATAACTGTTAAATATATGTCTTTTATATAGAGCGCAGTCTTGTAAAAAAAAATTACCAAGAAGATATATTATTACGTATATATTAATTGATAAAATAAGATGGTCCTTAGAACGGAAAGGAATAACAAATTTATGAAGTCTCTGATTGAAAGTTTTATACTTGAAATTAGGAAAATTTGAGGAGTCGAGAAACTGAACGGATCAAGATAACTTACGAATTCTGAATTCAAGAAACTCAGTTCAAATCAAGTTTTTCCAACTCTATCAATAATGGCTCCTCTTGGGGAAGCAGGCGGGAACTCACCCTTATAAAAACTGAATTCCAAGGCTACTTCTCCAGAGTCCGGGAGCGCCGCAACGTCTCACTCCCTTTTAGCTCAAAAGGGAAGAAAGAAAATAAGCTAAATTATTACTTTATATTTTTTCTCATTATAAAGACATTTCAGAAACTCATTAGGCCGGCCCATTATAGAGGAACTTTAGCATGCTTTCAGGCTTTTGATTTTATTTAATTAAAATACTAATCGATTATTTAATAATTAATTAATATTAGATATAGTTATACCATTAATATAACCCAAAATGAAATATATTTAATTTTCTTATTCTATAATAAAAGTGTCTCAAGAAATGAGCCTAAACCTCAAATGAATTTTAGGAAAGTACTATGTTAATTTTGTTACAAAATTTGCTCCTAATTAAATTGACAAATTTCTGTGAATTATGCATTTATATCATTTTATATTTCGAAATTTGATCTAGAAATAAAAACAAGTAGTATTGCTATAATGCATTTTAATCGATATCTAAGCGTTCATTTTTATATGGTATATAATGAATAATAAATTTTAGGTAGATATATCTATATATGACAAATAGGATTCGTGTCAATATCTAATTAAAATAAATTAATGTTCGTCCCCCATATTTACATACATATTTATTTGAATTATATTTTACCTACTTAGTGAGTGATTATTCTATTGTAGTATTTGAAAAAGAATTATATATGTCAAAAATTATATCTATAAAATTAAAACGTTTTTTTGCTAGTGTGATCGAGCGTCCGGTAGTCTGGTGGAAAGGAAGCACACCAGCCCGAAAAGAATGGAGATCCCGGGTTCGACTCCCGGGGCCAAGGGTCATTTAATCCACCAGTAAAATATACACTCATAAAAATTAAATATTTATGTTAATTTTAAGTTGTAATGCAAAAAATGAGAGGTGAAAAATTTTTAGAAAAAGAACTCATTAAAATTATCTTAATTTGCCTAAATTTAAATTTAATAATATTAAGAAAAATAATAGAGTGGATGGTTATCTCTTCGTTCAGTTAGACAAAATAAAAACCCAAAAAAAAAAAAAAAATTGTAGATTTATCAATAGCGATAAATTAACCAGAACATAGCATGTTTTCTTTTCATTACTATAAAATGATATCTATTATATGGATATATTGGCGTGAAAAAATTCAGAAAACAGGAGCAAAACGTAACCGTTGGCAAAATATATCTTTCAATGAAAATTGTAATGATTTTAGCTATTAAAATAAACATAAAAGAGGCGGGTAAAAATCGGACTTAAAATAATTCATTAAGAAAAATGAGATGTCAAAAAGGAGGTTAAAATATTAAAATAAAAAAAAGGGGGGATTTAATATTTATAGAAAAAAATTTCTCTCTCGAATAATAAGAATTGTCATCTTTTAAAAGTCAATGAATAAAAATTTTCTTAATGAACTGTAATTATTTGTAATAAATTATTAAATAAAATAGTCTCGAAACTTTTTCATTTGAATTAGATATGTCTTGGGCTAAAACCAGTCAATGTTTTATAATATTTTCTGAATGTATATTGCTGGAGTAATCAAATCTTACGGCATCTGAGTCTTTTAATTCTGGCATGCTGACCAACGAACTAGACCAGTGGTTCCCAAATTATGTCCCGTAAGCATTTCGAAAGTGTTCCACGGTATTTGGATAAATTATAGGGTTCTTTTATTATCGTAGATAAAATTATTATTAATGTGCGAAAGAGACTTAGTAAATATTGTATTGATTTTGCTCACAATAGGGTTCCGCACTTTAGGCCATCAATGCCCCCCCCCCCCTCTCCTCCCCTGAATGATTGGAGATCCTGGATTCAAGTTTTAATTTGACGCCATCAGCAAAAATTTCCACCATTAAGATTAAATAATTTGTTTTGTTTTAATATTTCCCTAAGGCCAGCATTTTTCCTGGGAATGGGCATTTATTTTGTGAATTGTTGGTAGCAAATAAATAAAATTTCGACTCGAATAAGGAATAAGATGTTTAAAGTTCTTCACTTATTCAAGATCAGATGTTTTAATAAAAGATATAATTATTTAGGAAATTAAAGTTTAAATACTTATTGAAATCTAATATCTATTGATATTAAAATGTTATTTTGAAATTTGATAATGAGAGGCCTAATGTGTTCTTCTTTAACCACGCTCCATTCATTGAATCCAAAGTCTGTAAATTAGCAATGACTTGTCACGGAGGTAAATCAGGCTGGAGTGTAACTGCCAGCCTTAAATTAAAAGTCCCTAGTGCAGTTAATTCTACTATAGCTTTTCCACACGGGCGAATCAGGATTAATTTTAAGTTTACTTTTTTTTTTTTTTTCTTAAGAAAACCTCCATAATTATTGGTTAATTTTAATAAAGATGAGCAATAATAATTAATAATAATGAGTAATGGAATAGTTTTTAAATTTTTTATAAAACTCCTCGTAAATATGTCAAGAAACATTCTGAAAGTATTTTATTAACCAAACCTCTTAAATTAAAAAAAAAATTTTGATTTATAATATTAATCCGTGTGTAAATATGACATTCGGGTCAAGTTTATATTTTAAATTTTCCCTCGAAATACATTTTAGATACTCTGAAGTTAAAATATTATTATTTTTTTTTTTTTTTATTGGTTGTGTGGACAAAATGGGTCAAAAACTAAAAGTGCAAGAAGTTCATACTTGAAGTTTTTTTTTTTATTTATTCGATTTTTATATTTTAGTTAGATTCCGCAACATATCTATTTTAGTGTGTTAGGTGTGGAATTACTAATTATGACAGATAATGCTCTTAAAAACATTTATAAAAATGAAAATAATAAATAAACCAATAAAAGGAAGGATATGAGCGAAGTAAATAGAAAAAGTGTTCACATTTTTGGCGAGGTTCGCAAATTGGAACATTTAAGGTTTAACAAATTAACTAATTGGAAAATGTAACCTACACATATAGTGAGATTGTTTATTCTAGTCTATAGATTAGAGGTGTATAACTATGAACTTTGTGGTTATGTTGGACGCATTTAATTGTAATTGTCTTTGTGTGGAAGATGTTAATGGAATTTATTATAAATAGGTGCAAAATGATTATTTGTAGGCCTATACTAATGAATTTGACAAAATGAATGGTATGAAGGATTATATGCTAGTTCTATTTTATTGATAATAAATGGGACGTGACCTAAAGCAAGCAGAAACGCTTTCATTTAATTTTAAATATTAGGTATAAAAAAGTGAGTTTAATCACAGATTCAAACCTGCGGCATGACACCGAAGATTCAAAACCTCTTCTTAACATTCGGCTCGGAGTCAACTGAGCCACTGAGTCATCTATATTTACTATTATATAAAAGTCTGTCTGTAATGAATAGATTCTGAAACAGGTCGGATTTTTCCAATGAGTATAGAATTCCCCGGAGGTGGTTTTAGGCTATGATTAATTTAGATTTGGGGTAGGAAGCACACCTTTTTAGAATAGGTTCTCATTTTAATTTAAAAAAAAATGAATATCTCCCGGACATATGGACGAATATTCATGCAATTTTTTTCAATGGTAGAGAATTTTACAGAGCAGGGAAGATGTTATGATTGATTCAGATAAAGAGATCGAAACTCCCCTTTCTAGGGACTGGAAAGCATAAATTAGTTTGAGACACGTTAACTTGGGTACTCATGGATGGATTTTTTTTTTAAATTTTCTTAAGTAAAAAAAAAAAAACAAAAACGACAAGAGTTGATATTGATTAGAAGGCGCTAATCACTGTAACCGTAATTGATCAAGTCGACCAATAGCTGGGCGGAGGCAGAATAGAGTGCACTAGACTGAGGAATGATTTTTTTTAACTTATCTGAGGTAAGAGAAAGTTTCGGTATATGATTAAGGGTAGGCGCAGGGACCACTGAAGGCGGGCAGAGCCAGTTGTGTATCTTTATAAAAAAAAAACTGTCTGAAAAGAGGGAAAGTGGCGGCATGTGGTTAGAGGGACTGTCGGGGGCGGGTCTAAGCCAGATATGTGAGGTCCCTATTTGGGGAATCGAAATATAAAATGGGGGGATCCAGAGGGGTGAAGTCTCCCTGGCTAGATGCGCAGCCCGCCGAAGGTGAGCGACGTAACTGGTTCACAATAAATGATTTATGAATTTTAATTACAATCCCTCCCAACCGCTTTTGAGAAAATTAAAAAATACTAAAGTATTGGATTGAAGTACAGTACCTATTGGCCACTTTTAATGAGAACTTGCTTAAAAATAAAATAACAAGTCCGAAAGTTTTTATTTTTCGTTTTTATATTATTTCTATTTACACACAGACTCCGACGCCCATTTTTTGAAACCAAAACGTCAAAATGTCTAGTGAATTGAAATCTCAAAATCGCCAATTCTTTTTGTGATGGTAATATTTTCTTTACGACTATATATTTCATAGGTAGCTTAGAGAAAATAAAAAATAAAAGGATAATTATAGAAAATAGGGATAAATTATTTATACATATAATTTAGATTGAATGAATTTTTTATCGATTAAAAAAATGATTAATTTCGAAAGAGTTAATTTCAGGATAACCAAAATCAATATATCTCATTTAGTTATTGAGATGAATTCAAAAATAATATATATTCAAATAAGTTAATTATGTATGCATATTATCATTTTCCCTATAGAAATATAGAGAGTGCTGATATACATTTATTTTCATCTATCATAGGAGAAAGGGAGGCAAAAAAAAAAACGGAATATGAACCCATAATTCTTGAACCGTGATTTTGAAGCGGGAAAAATGAACACCTGGGGGAAGGGAGGGGGAGCAGTAGAACACGCCTAAACGATCAGATAAATGATTAGATGATGATGGCTGAGTATATTAATTTCAAGATAAAAGGAAAAAGGCAAAAAAAAACTAATGAATATAAATTTTTTTGACATTTGAAATACCCGATCGTCAGCATATGAAATTTCCTTTTTACATTGTAATGATGTTATAAAATTTAGAAAAGACTATGATATTCATAGTATGGAAGGAGGAGGTCTGAAATGAAATAAATTTTGTTTTAGATTAAAGAGAGGATGGATGCAATGGTTTAGAAATTTTTTTTAGATTTTACCTTCACTAAGGAAGGACTCAAATTAATTTATAGGAAAGAAAAAATAAATGTTAATCATGAATTTAAAAAAAAAAAAAATGGCTAGTAAATGATTAATTTAATTTCCTGACTTTTCCTTAAATCCGGGACATTGATACGCCTCTTTAGAATTTCCCGGAATTTGATTTCTATTTTTTCTAAAACTTACTAAATGCAATTAATTATAACATTCTTTTCTAATCTATCATAGAAGAAAAATTTAATTAAGTAATTAAGCTTTTAAAGAATAAATTTTTTATTTTTTATTCGAATCCGAAATTAACAAAAAAATCTGATGTGGTTAAACACACATCACACAACTTCCTCTTACCCAAGATAACAAAAGCTGAGTGATGTGTTGTCACACCAGATTTTTTGCGTCGAGCATCATAGGTAGCCGTTCATTGTACAGCCAACTTGAATTTATTTTGTTAATAAATAAGAATTTCATATGACACTCACTATGTTTGTTTTCCGAAAGATGACTGGAGAGTCAGCAGGAGGTGTGGCCTATTAAGTACAAGCTTATAAAGAATCCTTTAAAATGAGGGTCCCACACTATTCCACTAAGTGGAAAATGATTACTACATTTTAAAGATTATGTAATTTATCATATGTACAGCCAATTTAATCAAAATCGTTAGAGTAATGTAAGAGAAATTCACAAAAGGCCTAAAAACAGACAGGAGTAAAGTGGGCTCCAAACAATTTTGGGAGGAATAAGGATTAATACACTTCAAAGATCATCTAATAAATAATTGTTTTATGAATTCTAATCAAAATCATTGGAACGAATTTTGAGAAAATCAAAAAATACTAAGGAAGTACATCAGTAAAGAACTAGTACCAGTTGACCGATTTTATTCAAAAGCTTCGAGGTGCAAGCGATTTGGGTACCTAGCTTAAATATATAATTTCAGCCTCGTTTTTGGGAAATCTTATTCACAGACACATAGACAGAGAGACTTATTTTTTACTCAGGGGAAGTTAAAACGTGAATTTCCGTTGAAATATCGACATCAATTTTTTTTTTCAATTGCAATACTTCTTCACTATATATTTCATATATAGGTAAGAGAAACTAAAAAACTAGGATTATCCAAGCTAACTCCTTTTCGTTAATAATTTTTATGACTATAATAATATAACTAAAATAAATAAATAAATTTTGTTTTTCATTATTATCTTGTCCTAAAGAAAGTAATCTTAATCTTAGCCTCCTTTGATTTGGAGCCGGGCATAGAAAATTGTTGATGTGACAAGAGAGGGAGCAAGCCAAATCGTCAAGTCGTAAAGCCTTAGGCTTGATAAGATATAAATCTTTTATTATGAAAAAAAAAAATATATATATATATATAAGAATATTTTTAAATAAGTTTTTTTGATTATGAGAAGATCTAAATCAAAATATTTTTTGTGTATTAATGTCTGTCTGTTTTGATGATTGCATGCAATGAAAATTGTTTTTTTTTTTTTATGAATTTAGATAGTTGATTTTGTGGAGAACACGAGAGCGATTTTATCCAATATAATCAAATTCAAAACGCAAAGATATTATGTAAGTTTATTTTAATAATATTATTGTTATATTTTGAGTAAATCCCTTTATACCTTATATTATATTTATATTTAAAAAATTTTTTATTATATTTGAGTAAAAATCATGTTTTAAAAAAAGAGAAAAATTTTTTATCTTTTGACGAGGAATAATAGTTTGACTTTTTTTTAGTCTTGTCAAATTATACAATTTCAAATAAAAATAGGGTATAATTTAAAAATACTTAAAATATTTTATTAAAAATTTCAACATTACTAAAATGTAATAACTCTAAAGTATTTGCATAAGTGACTTCTAGGATGGGAAGGGATGTTTAGGGCCAAATTATTCATTCCAATACAAAAAAAAAAATTTATATCTATTAAATTTTGGGCTGCTTGAGTTTGATAGTGTTGTGAGGGTGTCGAGTTCTGTGAAAGTGGATAGTACGCTAATGCCCAGGATAGAATGGGTTTGATCCTCAATGGGCCTTAAAGTTCGATACCCCAAACAAAAAATACAACCATTATTTTAAAAAAATGAAAGGGTTTCTTAAAAAGTAAAAAATAAAAAGTGGGTCTGAGATACGATCCTCCTTGACATTTTTCAAAATCCCTTCTCTTTAAAAATGTTTAGTAATTAGTCCTATTATGTAGGTTATGTATTTTACCACAAAAATGTTTTTAACTATAAGTAAACTTTCAGAGGTAAGAACAGATAGGAATTTGTTAAAACAAAACTCACTTCTTTTCATCCTCATGAGTGTTTGGGTTTCAGAAAAATAGGATACCCACGTCTTAGGCTGAATAAATTTCATATTTCTAAATCTTATAATTATTATTTCTTTCTAATTATACGATTTTAAATGTAATGTAAAAATTTTTTGTTAGGAATGTATCATAAAATCAGGATCGTTTTAACGATGTTTTACGCCCGAGGGCAAAGTAGTTTATTAGAGCTCCCACATGTACAAGCAATCACCAACCATGAATTAATAGTTATTGTCGATAAAATTATATTTATATTTATTGGTACTTGTATGAAATTAAATGTAAAAATCTGGTGTGATAAACGCACATCACATAACTTTCTCTTATCTAAGGTAAGGAAAGCTGAGTGGTGTGCTGTTACACCAGATTTTTGCGTCGGGCATCCATACAAGTCATTATCATCGTTAAGAGGAGAGGCTGGAGACAGTCTCCAGTCACGAGAGGAACCTCACTATTTAGAGGTGGAAAATAATTAAATACATCTTAACAGTCAATTTAATCAATAATAGAGTAGTTTAAGAGAAAATCACAAAAAACTCAAAAACGTACAAGAGTAAACTGGGCCCCAGACAATTTTGGGGCTGAAATCTCGACATCGATTTTTTTGCGATTGCAATATTTTTCTCACTATATATTACATATATAGGTAAGAGAAAGTAAAAAATATTTAAAAAAACGATAAAGTTATTATTATTGTATTGCATTTTATTATATGCTTGAAAAAATTTTTCCATTGAAAAACGAATAAGTATTCAAACTCTGATTTAATAATTAATCATTAGTAAAAGTTTAGATGGGAAATGAAATTATTTGATATACGTTAAGTAAATATTTATTATCTAACCAAATGGAGATTTGAATCCGATCTAGCTCTTAACTGGAATAAAATGTGACTAGTTTAGTTTCAGTGGTTCAAGACAACAAAAAAAAAAAGCACTTTCTCCTCCTGTAAGATAGGGAGCATGCGATTGAAAAATTTAGGTTAAATACAAATTTTTTTTTACTTTTAATTTAATTTTTAACACTTTTATTTTTAAAATAACTAATTAAATTGAAAAGTGTGATATACAGGTAATTCATAAAATAATTACTTATTTTTTAATAGTTATATAATATTAATGATGTTGAGAGCCATCAAAAATAAATAATTTGTTTTCACTTGGCAGCATTAAAATATTAGATCTAGATCTTAAGAAAAAAATAATATGCAAAGTCGTAAAAGATGGAAGGGAGGAGTATGGGAGTCAAGTCCCATTCAGAAGAAAACGATATTTGTTTATTCAACTAAAACTACATGTATGCTCTATGCTTACTTGTTCTTAAATAATTGTCCCTATATATTTTATAACAAAAAATAGGAAATTATTTTTTGCGGGGGCGATTTGTAAATGTATTCAAAAGTTCCGTTTAAAAAACAATTAATCAAATATATAAACACACAATAAGAAGTAAGGGAGAGGAAAATAGATTATCCCCACCCTGCAAATTCTCATAACTTTATTATTTTTTAAAAGAATCCAAAAGATTTCGGAAGAAGTCTAATTTTTAGATTTTTTTAAATATTATAATAAAAGTTAAATGTAGGATGGTAAAGTGAATTGTTTTAACACTTGTTATATTTCCTTAATTTCAAATAAGTAAGACTATAAGTTGTAGTTGGCTTAGTTTTTTAATAATGTCATTGTAGTTATGACGAGCACATAGCCTGTGCTCGTCATAACTACAATGCCAACTCAGAACTTTTTTACCTTTTCTATGTATAGGCAAAATTATCCTAATAAGAAAAAAAATAGTATTTTCGCATCAATAGGCCTATTTAATATTGATTTGTATTAATATATAATATATCTCTTCACTTATATGTATTTTATTTTTTATTTTTGTTTCCTTTTTTGAGGCCTAGACTTGTGTTAACTTCAACTTTCCGAGGGAGAAAATTGCATGTGTAACTTATTTTAATTACTTAGAGAGGGAATAAAAATTTAATAAAAAATCGTAATTGTTAAGTTAAATGAACTCTTGGTAAATAAAAATCATACAATTTCTTTATTGAACTCTTTACCCAGTGTTTACGTGAGATCATCTAGGATTCCTATTCTCAAGAGTATCACGAGTTTGGGAGTTAATAGTACACTAAATTGGAACCGATAACACCTTACATATCCCAAGGTAAATAAAATCCTTTATCTATTGAAGAAAAATAAAATAAAATAAATCTCTTAGAGAGCGATTGATCAACGCTGGTATTTGCACATTATGACTATGGTTACGTGGTGTACAGTGGCCTGACAATGGAAATTAACTTGAAACTAAGAACCCTAAACTCGTGTTAAATGTGTGAGGGATGTGAAAAGGGAAGAGCGCATCACCTCCAATCTTCGGGATCTAAACTGACTTTCAACTACCAATCACCGCAAGTATTATATTTTCTTGGATGTCTCTTATATAAAATTACAAATATGGGATGTCCATGTTTTCTGCACTGCCTTTTTAAGTAATCGTCTGCTTTCCAGGTAAAAGAGCACTATAGATCGCGAGCCAATGATTTTTATATCTCTCGTCATAAGTTGAAAAATGTACATGGACTTTTCAGGTATCGGCTTGGGACTTGTGGAAATTTTTCACTGGATATTAGTATTAATACTTGCTGGATTCAAGAAAAGGCTAGTGTTTGAATGATCTGGCCATGATTGCTTTGTCAAACAAACTGTCTACTCATTCTTTTTATCAAATTAACTGTCTAGTCATATTTATATTTTTACTTTCTCTTGCCTAAATATGTAATATATATTGAGAAGGTATAGCTATCGCAAAAAAAATCAATTTCGAGATTTCAACAGAAATACACGTCCCCTGAGTCTAAAAAAGTGAGTCTCATAAAATGGACTTTCTGTGTGCGGCATGTGTGAATAAGATTTCTGAAAAACGAAAAAACATACCAGTTTGAAATTTTTATTTAAGCTACCCTCGTCACTTGCACCTTAAAGCTTTTGAATGAAATCGGCCAACGAGTACTAGTGCTTTACTAGTTTTTCGATTTTTTAAAATTCGGTCTAACGATTTTGATTAAAATTCATAAAACAATTATTTGTTAGATGATCTTTGAAATGTACTAACTATTAATTGTTTGGGGCCCATTTTATTTTTTCTTCTTTTTGTGATAAATTATTCCCTACTCATATTTTTCTTTTGTAGGAGCAAATGGGATAATTGTTTCCTGATCATTATGATTGTGATTGTGTTTGGGCTTGCGAAGGTTATAAATGTGTGAGTTGAAAAAAAAAAAAAAACAATTTTAAAGTTTTTCTATGTTTCCTGTTGTATAGGCTTTTATGTATAAAGAAATGTTCCATGGGGCGTAGTTCCAGAACATCTTTTGTTTTTAAATAAATAAATAAGGGAATATGTTGAAAATAAAAAAATAAAATATATTATAATAAATTTGTACCAGGATTAATTGGATATTTTCTATGGATGAGAAGGCAGGTTCAGCAACAATTCGGCCTTTGGGTGTTTAATAAAAACTCACAGAGCCTGGCCTGACCGGAGGGAAGAACAACAGCCGCCAAGATGTTTGTTGACAAGCAAGGCCAAGAAGCGCTGAACCTCGGATGGGTGGCCCCGAGGAGCAACGCTGTTGAACGCCCGCCGGAAGACATCGATATTTAAATATTATCATTTACACATAAACTCTAAATAGCCTCCATAGTCGAAAAGAGGATAAAATAAATAAAAAAAAAAAAAAAAAACTCAAATTTAGGACGTTTCGAACTAGATTTACTCGTTCATCATCAGTCCAATTTGATCGTTGTATTTATGTCCAAAGTTGGTTCGCATTTGCATTTGAAATACATATGACAATGTATACATACATATAAGAACGACAATGTTGTTAATTTATGATAAAGTCTCTTTGGCGTGTGAGTGTTGAATGATTATTGGACAAATTGGACTGATGATGAAAATCGATTTCAAAACGTTGAGTTTTTTATTAAGCATCCAAATGCTGAATTCTTGCTGAAGCTGCCTTCTCTTCCATTGAACCATTTTCTTCAGACGATATTTTTTTATATTCGTCAGTCTTCATTAGAATTTTAAAAAGCGAATCTTTTCGAAATGTGTTAAGATAAAAAATATTTATGAGAACAAACCCCGTGTGAATAAATCTTTTATTTAAAAATATTAATTTTGGGAAATAAATATTTTTTAGAATATAAAATTAATACTTTTATAAATAAATAATAATAGCGGCTCTTAGACTTGGGCGAGGGGGTTCAGGCCCCTGGGCCCCTCGCTTGAACCAATATAAGAAATTTCTTAATTTAAACTAGAGGCAATCGTAAAAAAACTAAATAAAAAAATAAATAAATAAAAGTTTTCCTTTATTCATTTCTTACTAATTTATTGAGGCTTATTTAATCAATGATATCATTGCGTGTTTAAAAGAAAATGCATAATTAAAGAATGTGATTTTTTTCAATAAAAAAATTTAATTTTTAATCTTTTTTAAAAATATATAAAAGTTAAATATAATTCATGGACTTGATCTATTGGTAGCCATTAAAATCTAGTATGTATAAATTTTAGAACATCCAATTTATTTGGTCAACATTTCTAAGACAATCGATCAAAAAGTGTTTCTTTTCTATAATATGACTCCAACCACTTCATGACGAGTTCTACAATATGTGGGCAATTTTCCGGTGGTGCTAAGAATAAGGAACCCCATTTTTTGGGGCAGTATCTCATTTTAGTAAGAAATTTATTAACTCTGGGAAGAGTAATTTTACAGAGCAGGGTGAGTTTTAAGGTTTTTAGGTGGCAAGAAAGAGGAAGAACACTATAGTTTAGAACGAGTTAACTTGGGAACTCGTGGAAGGATTTTAATGAGATTTTTTTAATTATAGAAAAATTTCTCAAGTACGTATAAAAGTAAAAATTGATTAGAGGACGCTAACTACTACAGATTAAAACCTATTTTTTGATTTTGATGGGTAAGGTGAGGTTCTCAGTAATAATTTTTACCTGATGTTTTACTGTGATTTATTATACCACTTGTTTGTAAGAATATTAACATTTTATTGGTTCATTGTTTTAAAAAACAAGGTGAAAATTTTTGATAAAAATTTAAAATATGAGGTGTAGAAAAGAAGAGAATCATAGAGATATGTGTGGAGTGGACAAGATTTTTAAAACTCACTCTAACCACAAAATTTTCAAAATTGATATATTTATAAATAATTCATGGCATGCTGTGTGAAAACCATTGATTTATAGTTTTATAGTAAATGTAGGCGTCAGTATGATCCTGACCTCATTTTATAAATATCAAGATTAAATTTTAAATTACTATACTTTTAATGGTTGGATGATTAGAGAAGAAATTTTATTTTAATATTTAATTTAGTGATTTACTGTTGCTTTTTTTTTTTTAATTTATTAATAAAATTTTAAAAAGTAGTTCGTTTTTGATGACGTATATTGTTGGGAAGAAATTTTCGCTATTTTTGGCGGATCTAAACGTACTGCCGGCATCGAAGTTGTTTTCCGTAAAGAAAGAGAAAGATTTCTAAACAAGTCTATTAAGATCCCCTCAAGTAAAAGTAACTCAAACGCCTTCATACTTGAAAGGCCACCAAAAATGTGTCTTGCCTCTCGACAAGGCCTCGTTCCTTACAAACGAAGATGAAAACAATTGATGAAAAGAATAGCGTTAATTATATTGTGACGAAAATCAAACAATTATAAGACAATTTCTTAAGTAAAGAAGAAAAAGAGAGTGTGATTAAATAAGACATTTATTATATCGTAACAAAATGACAAGGGAGAAGGAAAAAAACTCTTTTTAATCAATTATAGAATAAATTTTTAAGTTGTTTATATAATTTTTTTCTTCTAATAATCTCATATTTAATTATAAATGATTGATTGAAAATTATTTATTTTATTTTGGTAAAAAATTATAATATTTTAAATAAAAAGACAATTAGTGGTAGAAAAGGCTTAGGGATTCTTGAAAGGGGACCAGGGAGCATTGCTTGTCAAATTCGAAGAAATTTATTAACTTTCTTTAATAGTCCTATTATCAAATTTATCTATATTGTATATGTGAGGGCGTTTAACTTTAACTTTCCCACACTATTATATACAATATTAAGGGGAAAGTATTATGATCAAAAAAAAATTATTAATAAAAATATCTTTCCGTTTCAGGTCAAAAGGACCAGATAAATTTAAAAGATCTTAATGTGCGTATGTGTATATGTGTGTTAGCTTTTATTTTGGCTTATATCTCTCAAACCACACATCGAAAAAGGATTAAACTTAACAAATTTATAGCTCTAGGAGTGTCTAAATAGATATTAAAATTTGAATCGGTCCGAAGAGGGCGGTAAAAATGGTCCCCCCTTAATTTATTGCGTACCACGATGTTCTCAACATCCACTAGGCCAAATCTATTGAAATTAAGTGATAATAATTAAGATGTTTGTCTTCAGCCCTGGACCAATTTTCATAACAATCCGTCGAGTGGGAGCGGATATATTCGATAATAGATAATAAACATAAATCACAGAGAGAAAGCTCTTTGGAATTTTATTTAATCCTTTTGACTTTTTACCTTTAAATTAAACTTTTTAAAGTCTTGCATCTGAGACCATTTAGATTAAGTCCATATTTATTTATATTAATTGGTAGCCAATATAATATTTTAAATTCAATTAGTGAATATTATAATAAATTAATATTATTTTTGTTTTGGAGTTAGGAGCAGAATTTTAGGTTTTATGTGACCTTGATCAATTATCATTGATTTTGGAGAGGCTGGCTGTGCCACTGATTATAAGAATAAAAATAAAAATAAAAAAAGAGTGGACAATATTATTAAAATAGTAAAAAATTTTAATTTAAATGATAAACACCTAAAAAATATACAATATATTTATAAATATATATTGTATTTGTATAATAAATCTAACGAAGGCGATATGGTAAGGGACCAGATATTTCCGGTTTAAGCAAGTTTTCCGGCTTAGGAAAGTCAACATAATAAACATAAATTTCTTTAATAATATATTCATGTTTTATATTCGTGTCTTTTACAAGTTTCCGTTTTATATAGATTCCGTCTTTCAAAGGTTTTATTTTTTTCGATGCAAATAAATTAAAATATAAAATTTTTTTTTCCATATGCATGTATGTATTGGAGAGAGAGAGAGAGAGGAGAGAGGAGAGACCCGAATAAATTCTCAGATGGACTTTTTAGTATCCTTTCTTTTCTATATAATTCATTTTCTATTCAGCCACCGGAGTTGTAATAAAAATGTTTTTCTATAGTATATATTTCTTTTTTTAAAAGATTATAGTTATAAACATAACGTTGTTATATAATATTTATTTACTATAAATGTTCCAAGAATAGAGAAATGTTAATTATAAAAATAATTTTTGACGCATATAAAAAACTAATTTATTCATGGAAAAAAATTATTATTACTATTATTTATTTTAACATATACGAGGTACGAACATATATCGTAATTAGATTATAAACTTAGATGTAAAAAATAATTATGACCTGGGAATCGTTAGGGGTTTAAGTTTTAAAAAATATCTTCTTACCCTGACTGATTTAAAAACGAGGCCATGGGTGCTCCCTTCCCGCCTATAAATTCTAAGTATTTTATTTTTCCATAAGAGTGGTCCATGGAGAGAAGTGGCACTGTTATGCACAAATCATAGCAACACACATAGTATAGATTAAATTATAACGCCCCAGTTGGAAAGTCCTAATATATAGCAGCTGTTCTTAATCTTTTGTTTGCAATATATCTATAATTTTTATTGTCGCGGATCTCCAGTTATTTGGAATATAAAGTCCTACAAGCCAACAAATATTCATTTTAAATTATCTTTCAAAAGCTTTTCCGGACTTCACGGAGTTTGCAGACCATAGGTTAAGAATCACTTGTAAATAGAATACTATTAGAAAGTACCATAAGGAGAGATTAATGGATTCAATTTAATGAAAGCTTTATTTATCAACATACGGCGTACTTATTATTTTCAATTTCTTTGATGTTATATATTATTTGTTGGATTTGTAATTAATTAGAATATGACACAAAATAGATTGGAGAGTGTATTTGTATTTTGTTGGGGACCAAAGGCCATCCTCAACCCTGACGCTTTTTACTTTTGGGCCCAGTGAATTTGTGGATGTGATTGGAGGTCGGAATTTTGATGTAAGAGTTAGAAGGGGGAAGGTTAACCCGGAGATTTTGGATGAAAGTCCCGAGGAATTTATGGTCCGATCCCATCAAAAAAAAAAAAATCTTCACACACAGACAGAACATTTTGCCAGACCCATTTTTTTAGATTCAGGGAACCTCAAAACATGTATTTTCCTTGAAATCTCGACATCGAGTTTTTTTGCGACACAATACTTTCTCTATATTACATAGGTATATAGATAAGAGAAAGTAAAATTTTTTGCAAAAATACAATGGAATTCATTAAAATAATGTATCAATAAATGTTTTAAAGAATCGTACACATACACATTTATTTGAAAAGTTTTTCTCTAATTTAATAATTAAATAAAATATTTATGAAAAACTAGAAAAAAGTAATTATTAAAATGAAAGGTATGTTTTACATAAGCTAAAAAATAAGAAAGAATGAATCGAGGCTTCTTCGCAATGGCTCTTAAAATTCAAATTTCACTTGGAATAAAGAATGTAAATTTCGACACTTTATTCATTATCAAATAAATCATAATACTTCATTTATTAACATGAGCCCTTCTGAAGAAAAATGGCCCAGAAATAACCATAAAGATTTTCATCACAAAAAATGAGAGAGTAATCGTGTTTACAAATGCGCGCACACGGAATCAGATACTTTGATAATCCGAATTTTTGGCAGATGGATTTTAGGACTTTTAATGTCTATATATTTATTTAATTTAAAAATATCTATTAAAAAAAAATAAAGGATAATTAGCATGAACCTAATGGAAAAAAAATTTCCTTTAAAAATAAATGTCAGTTTCCAAAAAGCGATTATACTAGTATATTTACTCATGTTTTATTTATTTAAAGTAAATACCTTCCTAAACAGACTCTTATCATTTAATTAGGAAACGTAAGGCTTAAATTAATATGTTTACAATATGCTGAGTACAAAAAAGTTAAAAATCGAAAATCTCACAATTATTGCATTTATTAGAGAGACATCATTATCCTAATGAGTGCTCTATCCCTATATATGCTTTTAGGGGATCCTTAAGAGAATAGCATCCTATGTCTCTAATTGAATGACAGATATATTCAAAAGAGTTCAGGACAATCGATTCATGCATTAACAATTTGAATAATTTTAGATACTTTTAAGTTCTAAATATTTACTAGTAAGAGAAATTGACAAGATAAGTATTTGAAGATACATAGTGCATAGTATCCATTAATAGGAGAAAGTTTTTAATTCGAGAGAAAAATTAATTAGATATATAGGCCTATATATGTTTAATTAATTTATTAAATATATATAGGCCTATGGGATGGAGCTCAAATAATTTGAAATATAGTATCATTGATTTTCACTCAAAATTAATTTTAAATAATCTTTTAACATTTTTAATAAAATTAGATCTATACTGTCTATAATTATATTGGAGAAAAAAAAAAAAAAAAACAAAGATTTAAGCCGAAATTTTGTAATGATGTTAAGAATATTCAAGAATTTAAATTCTTTTTTTTTTTAATTAAGAAATTGTATTTAAATGATTTCATTGAATCTACTTTTTCAAATGTAGAAGTAAATGGAATGTATTTGAATTTCCCTTTTCCTCATTTAATAAATATATTTACTTAAAAAAAAAAATTAACTTTCTACATATTGCAACTATATGTAAAAAAATTAAACATGTCCTTCAATAGTGAAGAAATAAGTTGAAAAAATCAAGTAAGCCTGAGTATTTTTAAAAGTTCATGAAATTAGGAAAAAATTTGTGACACATGAAAAATAAGAGAAACTCGATATAAGAAATTGTTTAAGAGAAATTATTTATTAATCTTAAAAGCGTATTTATATATACGTTTATGATTTCAATTAGGAAAAAATATGATTGGGTTACAATATTATTATATATATTACGATGTTAGATCAAATTTAACCCGACCTTAATTTTTAATTATATTATTTGTGAATGTGCCTAAAAGGATCAGAATGAACAACTGATCGGCAGAACTTGGGCAAGTAGCTACAGACACATCCTTCTTCATTCTACTACATAGAAATAAAAAATTTCCTCTCCCCTTGAAAAAATTCATAGAAAAAATTACGAAAAAAAATAATATTTTTCCAAGTTATGATGAAAAATTAAGAATTAATGCCGGTTTAAATTTATTATACTCTCACAATATTTATTCCCCATTAAGAAAATTTGATCGGTTCTTTCTTATCTTTTTTTAATAGGGGACTAAGAAAAAGAAGTATAATTTTTATTTAGGTTAATTTAATTTAGCTGAGAAAATTTAACTAAAACAGATTTTAAATCCCAGTTTCAATGAGTTAATTACAAATATAAATAATATTGTTTTCTCTTACGATTTAAGAATAAATATTATTTTATCCTATTTATGCTCAGATTCAAATATTGTTGTTTTAAATTAATTTGAAGGCTTTCCATTAATTAAAGTGGAATTGCGTTTTTCTCTCAAAGACCTAATTTAATATTTAGGTACCAGATAAAGAGCCTGTTTAAGTTAGAGGAGTTTTTAGATTAGAATTTTTTAAAGGAATTTATTTTTAATATTAATGACATTTGGTGAAAAAAGAACATCCCAAGACTCCACTTTTCAATATCTCATTATTTTATTGTTAAAAAAAAAAAAAAAAAAAAAAGTATCTCAAATTTAGCAAATTTTAGTATTTTGAAAGTTTCTACTAAAGATTTTTAAATTTTCTTTTTAAACAATAAATTAAGGGGTCATAAAAAAGCTGGAATGGGATATTTTATTTTTACCCACTTTATTTATGTAAAATTTTACGTTCCTTATTATTCCCTCATTTGAGGACTTTATAGTTTCCGGGTGTATAAAAGTATATAAGCCAGTAAAGAGTGAAAAATTGCTAGAATTCAGCGTCTGCCACCTCCGCTCAACCAACCAATTTGCAATTAATATTTTAATAAATATATTAATTAAAACAAAACCTAAATATATAAAAATATATTTTAAAAACACTCTATAATAAATGTTTGTTAAATAACTGTTTTTTGTTTCTATAATATACATCGTTTGAGCCAGTCACTTTGTGGCCTTCTTCAGATACAATTTACTAACAAATCTTTAGATGTAAGATTCTTTGTGATTTCTATTTAAATATACTTAAAGATGATTAAGGAATGAATTATTGAAACGTATGTTATTGAAAAAAAAAAAACAACTATTTATTAACGATAACTAATACAAGGGATTTTAGATCATTCTAAATCACTGTCCCTCCTTAACCTCCATAACCTAGTCAAGTCTACTCGAAGCTGTGATGTTTTCTATTTACCACACCCAAGAAACAATTTGCTTAAAAGATTACCTCGTTTATTTCTATAAACCGTCTAAATTGTTAAATTATGTATTAAACAAAAATATTATGTTATGACTATGTAAGCTGGCATTTGTAGTTGTTGAGCAGTGTATGAATGAATATATAAAGAAATAGATAATTTTAAAAAAGCTTAATTTGTAAAATTATTATAGAATTCTTAATAAAAATTTTTTATATATTTTATATATATTTATAATTTATATAAAGAATATTTATAAGTGAGATATATCTGGGCAGATCAATTTGTGTAAGGGTTCGGAGAAAAAGAAAACCAGCCCCTTTTGTCAGGTCACTATATCGTACACCACTTTAATCAGCAAATATTTTGGCCAGCATTACGTCGGCCATCCTCAGTGCCCCAATGTGATAATTTTAGTGGACCTGCGTCCGTTAGGTATATAAAAGATTCTTGGAGAGGTGAGGGACATCTACACAATGAAACGATTCGATAGCAAGGCAGCGACGTAATGCTGGCCGAAATATTTGGTGAATAAAGTGGTGTATATTGACCTGAGAAAAGCGGCTGGTTTTCTTTTTCTCCGAACCCTTATATAAAGAATATTTGTTAAAATATTTTCTACTCATAGTTTGAGTTTCTTTCGAAAAAGGGTTTGTAATCTAGATTTAAAAAATCCAGGCGTTAGGATGACATTCTCTTCTACATTATTTAAGGCTATATAAGAGCTTAGATGGGGTAGATTGCGTTGCTTATTTTTCAATATCCTATTTATGGCTCTATTGATAAGAATAAATTACATATGGGCTTGTTGGTCATAAATCGAAAGTACCTTAGGGCGTAAACCTAAGTATCTAACTAAGCACGAAGCCTAAAGGGTGGGTAATAAAAAAACAAATTAACAACACGAAAATTTTCTTAGAGATTTGCTAAATTGACAGTAATATAATATAAAAATATTCATGATACTTTTATTTAATTTTTTTTAAATAATGATATGCATTTATTTATTAATTACTAATATTTTAAACGAAATAGACAAAAGATCTTTAAAATGTGATTAAAGATTCAATTTAACTCATAATTTAACATATAAATTAGAATATTATTAATACAATCAGTTTTGTACTCGAGTCTGTTACATTCAAAATAAATCGAATATAAATAAATAAATATTAGAATAAAAATATATATCATTAGTAAAGAAAAAAATTCATTGATTTGTGAGTGTAAATATATAATTATTAGAGTAATTAAAAATTTTTCATACATATTAGCAGAGTTTAATCCCCCTTTTTTATTAATAAGCGATCTAAAATACATAAAACATATAAAGGGAAAATAATTTATATCAAAAAATTTTTCATTTATTAATGAGTGGAATTAAATTATTATTAGAATGAACTGATCGGAATTTTTTTGTATATTTAACAAGCCGAAAATGTGAGTATTATCATATTATGCTCTGAAATTATTTGGGAAAAATTTCTGTCAAATTCTATCTTCTTCATATGTTCATCTAGTATAAAGTTTAAGACTCTTTCTATATTATTTGTCTCTCTCTAGAAACATTTGAAAGAATAATTATATGCAATTAACTAGGCTGAGCCCTGTCCCTCGGTGCAGAGGTAGAGGTTTCGCCTCACATACCAAAGGTCAGTGGTTCGCTTCCCGTCCTGAGCGACAAAAATTTATT